>CM053789.1:687008797-687021297 GCA_028749045.1 Cupressus sempervirens | reverse complement strand
ATTCAACATCGGCGTCCATCATTTCAAATTCTGACATATCCATCTGCGCTGACAGCGGCATTGAATCAATGAGGGGGGCACAGGAGAGGCTCGCAGAAAACACCTCTCCCATTGTAGCCATCATAGGCATGAAAAAAATTTTGCTAGAGCGCCAAGCACCCACCTCATGGCTAGAGACAAGGGCTCACCATTAGATCAACTCCAAAATCATAGAACAGATGTGGTGTAGAATGGCAACTGCTACCAAGTCTCTTCCATAGTTGCATCAGTCGAGTGACCAAAGAAGGTGATCTAAGAGAGGGTCCAAGCGTAGGCATTCATTGGGGGATTCATGCCAATGGCATAAATTTATGCAATACCTGAGCAACACCAGACGGAGGTGCTAGACAAGGGCTCCCATTTTAGATCAAGTTTTAAAATCACCAAGTAGACGCGGTGAGGGCTGGCAACCATAGCCAAACCTTTTTTTGAAATTGCGCCAGCTGAGTGACAAGAAAAAATGATCTAAAGGAGAGTCCAGGAATAGCACCCTCGAGGGTGGGCTTTATGCCCCTCTAATTGATTCAATGTTGGCGTCCACCATTTCAAAATCTGACATATCCATCCGCCCTAACAGCGGTGTTGAATCAATGAGGGGGCCATGGGAGAGGCTCGTGGCAACCACCTCTCCCATTGTAGCCGTGATAGGCATGCAAAAAATTTTGCTAGAGCACCAAGCACCCACCTCATGGCTGGAGATAAGGGCTCGCCATTAGATCAACTTTGAAATCGCAGAATAGACGCGGTGTAGAATGGCAACCGCTGCCAAGTCTCTTCGGTAGTTGCATCGATCGAGTGATCAAAGAAGGTGATCTAAGAGAGGGTCCAAGCATAGGCATTCATTGGGGGATTCGCGCTGATGGCATAAATTTATGCAATACCCAAGCAACACCGGACGGAGGTGCCAGACAAGGGCTCCCATTTTAGATCGAGTTTTAAAATCACCAAGTAGACGCGGTGAGGGCTGGCAACCGCTACCAAACCTTTTTCCAAAATTGTGCCAGCTGAGTGACAAGAAAACATGATCTAAAGGAGAGTTGAGGAATAGCACACCAAGGGTGGGCTTCATGCCCATCTAATTGATTCAACGTCGGTGTCCACCGTTTCAAAATCTAACATATCCATCTGCCATGACACCGGCGTTGAATCAATGAGAGGGGCATGGGAGAGGCTCACGGCAACCACCTCTCCTATATAAGCTATTAGTGCAAGGCTCACTCTACATTAGAAATTAGTGAACATGCCGACAACTACTTTAAAAATCCAAATCCTTGAAAATTCTGACCAAACAGCCATTCACGACCCATTTTTTTATGAGGTCGGTAGAGGAGCAAAAGATTGTCATCAGTTAGGAGATGTGAGTTCATGGAGCCAAGGGACTGAAATGGTCATCGTGCTCTTCCGATCAACTGGATGAATTTCACCTTGAAGGGGCCCAATCCAAAAGTTCTGGAGGTCATCTCCTAGAACTCTCAAGAACAAGGCCCATCTTTACATGCAAACTCTGCTACTGCGCAAACATAGGTTGCAATTAAAGAGAAATTGCAAGGTCATCACAATGGCCTGAGGCCAATGGCTCCGACTAAGTCAATTTTCTCTTGCAATCACCATGCCCCTGTTCATAGAGAGATCTCCCCATTCACTTGTGACGTGATGCATAATCCAAGTGCTAGACGCGAGCTCGCCCTTGAAAGAAAGACCACTTTCCAAGACATCCCCCGATGACACATTGGAACGACAACCGCTGTCGAACCATTCCAAATGTTGTGCCAATTGAGTTGGCACAGAGGTGACCTTAGGGAGCTCCTGTGTAGCAATTGGGATGTGCTTTCATGCCCATCTCTCACAAAAACCAATGTTAGCTGTGAACAAATTTAGAATCCAAGGCTCGTATCCATCGATATCATCGGCACTGGGTCTATATATTCAAAGGCCACGAAGAGGTTCCAATAAGAGAAGCTCCCCTACTCACCCGCACAAACATCCCAAATGCTAGACACAAGCTCTCGCCCTTAGCATCACTCTCTAGATCACCACAATGACAGATTGGAATGACAACCGCTGTCGAACAACTCCCGAATTTGTGCCGATGGAGTGAGAAAGAAGAGCAACATTGGGGAGCCGCGCATAGCAAACGGGCTGCTGCTTCATTCCACTCTTATATAGATCTGATGTCATTGATTTCATTTGGAATCTGAGGCTGCATTCGTCCTTGCTGACACAAGCAAATGGCTCTTCTCATTGAATGGGCACGAGGAGCTTCCGATTACAAAGGCTCCCTTGTCACTCGTGATGCGCAACCCAACTACTAGACGACGGCTCGCCCTTCAAATCACTGCCAAGGCAACCACCACAACGACACCATTGGAACGACAACCACTGTCGAACGATTCCAAAAATTTTGCACCAAAGAAGTTTTTGTGAAGAGAACCACTCTAGGGAGAGAGCACTCGAATAGAAAAATCAGGATGGCTTCACGGCCCTTGCAATAGAAACGATGCTGGTGCCAATATTCCAAATCCAAATAACGTGTCTTTCTTGAACACGAGCACCGATTCTATTGGGGAGGGTCACCAAGAGCTTTTGTTATCAAAGCCTCCCACTATAGCTATGATAGGCACACAAAAAATATTGCTAGAGCTTCAAGCACCCACCTCATGACTAGAGACAAGGGCTCGCCATTAGATCAACCTTGAAATCGCAGAACAAACGCGCTGTAGAATGAAAACCGCTGCCAAGTCTCTTCTATAATTGCATCGGTTGAGTGATCGAAGAAGGTGGTCTAAAAGAGGGTCCAAGCATAGGCATTCATTGGGGGGTTTGCGCCGATAGCAAAAATTCATGCAATACCCGAGCAACACCGGACGAAGGTGCTAGACGAGGGCTCCCATTTTAGATCAAGTTTTAAAATCACCAAGTAGACGCAGTGAGGGCTGGCAACCACTGCCAAACCTTTTTCCAAAATTGTGCTAGCTGAGTGACAAGAAAACATGATCTAAAGGAGAGTTGAGGAATAGCACCTCGAGGGTGGGCTTCATGCCCCTCCAATTGATTCAACGTCAGCGTCCACCATTTCAAAATCTGACATTTCCATCTGCCTTGACACAGGCGTTGAATCAATGAGAGGGGCACGGGAGAGGCTCGCGGCAACAACCTCTCCTATATAAGCTATTAGTGCGAGGCTCGCTCTACATTAGAAATTAGTGAACACACCGACATCCGCCTTCAAAATCCAAATCGTTGAAAATTTTGACCAAACAGCCATCCATGACCCACTTTTTTATGAGGTCGTCTATAGGGAGCAAAAGGTTGTCATCGGTTAGGAGATGTGAATTCATGGAGCCAAGGGACTAAAATGGTCATCAAGCTCATCTGGTCAACTAGATGAATTTCACCTTGAAGGGGCCCAATCCAAAATTTTTGGAGGTCATCTCCTAGAACTCTCAAGAACAAGGCCCATCTTACTTGCAAACTTTGCTACTGCGCAAACATAGGTTGCAGTCAAAGAGAAATTGCAAGGCCATCACAGTGGCCCAAGGCCAATGCTTCGACTAAGTAAATTTTTTGTTGCAATCACCATGCCACCATTCACAAAGAGATCTCCCCATTCACTTGTGACGCAATGCACAATCCAAGTGATAGACGTGAGCTCGCCCTTGAAAGGCCACTTTCCAAGACATCCCCCGATGACACATTGGAACAAAAACCGCTATCGAACCATTCCCAATGTTGTGCCAATCGAGTTGGCATAGAGGCGACCTTAGGGAGCTCTCGTGTAGCAATCGGGATGTGCTTTCGTACCCATCTCTCACAAAAACCAATGTTAGCTGTGAACAAATTTAGAATCCAAGGCTCGTATCCATCGATATTGTCGGCACTGGGTCTATATATTCGAAGGCCATAGAGAGGTTTCGATAAGAGAAGCTCCCCTGCTCGCTCGAACAAACATCCCAAATGCTAGACGCAAACTCCCGCCCTTAGCATCACTCTCTAGATCACCGCAATGACACATTGGAATGACAACTACTGTCGAACAACTTTCGAATTTTTTGATGGAGTTAGAAACACGAGCAACTTTGGGGAGCTGCGCATAGCAAACAGGTTGCTGCTTCATTCCGCTCTTATATATAGATTTGATGTAGTTGATTTTGTTTGGAATCCGAGGCTGCATTCATCCTTGCTCACACAAGAAATGGCTCTTCTCATAGAATGGTCATGGGGAGCTTCCAATTACAAAGGCTCCCTTGTCACCCGTGATGCGCAGTCCAACTGCTAGACGACAGCTCGCCCTTCAGATCGCTGCCTAGGCAACCACCACAATGGCACCATTGGAACGACAACCGCTGCTGAACCATTCCGAAATTATTTTTCCAAAGAAGTTGTTGCAAAGAGAATGACTCTGGGGACAGAGCCCTCGCATAGCAAAATCGGGATGGCTTCACGGCAGCTAGATGGGATTTGAATTCATGGAGCCAAGGGAGTGAAATGGTCATCGAGCTCATCCAATCAACTAGATGAATTTCACCTTGAAGGGGCCCAATCCAAAAGTTCCATAGGTCATCTCCTAGAACTGTCAAGAACAAAGGCCAATCTTACATGAAAACTTTGCTACTGCGCAAACATAGGTTGCAATTATAGAGAAATTGCAAGGCCATCACAATGGCCCGAGGCCAATGCTCTGACTACTAAGTCAATTTTCTTTTGCAATCACCATGTTGCTATTCACAAAGAGATCTCCCCATTCACTTGTGATGATGCACAATCCAAGTGCTAGACGCGAGCTCACCCTTGAAAGGCCGTGTTCGAAGACATCCTGATGACACATTGGAATGACAACCGCTATCAAACCATTCCCAATGTTGTGCCGATCGAGTTGGCATAGAGGCAATCTTAGGGAGCTCCTGCGTATTGATCAGGAAGTGCTTTCGTACCCATCTCTCATAAAAACCAATGTTAGCTGAACAGTTTTAGAATCCAAGGCTCGTATCCATCGCTATCGTCGGTACTGGGTCTATATTCAAAGGCCACAAAGAGGTTCTGATAAGAGAAGCTCCCTTGCTCGCTTGCACAAGCATCCCCAAATGCTAGACGCAAGCTCCTGCCCTTAGCATCGCTCTCCAGATCATCACAATGACACATTGGAATGACAACCGCTATCGAACAACTCCCAAATTTGTGCCGATGGAGTGAGAAAGAAGAGCCAGATTGGGTCGATGAAAATGGCTAAGCCAGATCAGGTCAGCCAGCATGGCTCGACCACCATTTTTTGCCGTGAGCTTTCGATATTAAAGCTCCCATGTAGCCGCGATAAGTACACCATGAAAAATTTCTAGAGCGCTGAGCACCCATAGCAAATTGCCATTATACCAAGCAACGCCGGAGTGCTAGACAAGGGCTCATGTTTAGATGAAGTTTTAAAATCACCAAAAAGACACGCCATGGATCGGCAACTGCTGCCTCACCTTTTCCAAAATTGAGTCATCAAAAAACATTATCTAAAGGAGAGCCGAGGAAAAGCACTGGGATCGCTTCATGCCCCTTTCATTGATTCAAAATCAGTATACACCGTTTGAAAACCCAAGAATCTGATCCGCCTAGACACCAATGTTGAATCAATGAAAGGGGCATGGGAGAGGCTCGCGGCAACAACCTCTCCTATATAAGCTATTAGTGTGAGGCTCGCTCTACATTAGAACTCTGCGATAGCACGGAAAAACCCCTTAAAAATCCAATTGAATGAAAAATGTGACCAAACAGCCATCCACGACACCGTTTTTGGAGCTCGGCCAGATCGGGTCGGCCAGCATGGCTCACCCAGATCAGCTCGGACAGCATGGCTCACCCACATCAGCTTGGCTAGCATGTCTTAGCCAGAACGGCTCACCCAGATCGTCTCGGCCAGCATGGCTCGGACAGAATGGGTCGCTCAGATCAGCTCGGCCAGATCGGCTCGGCCAGAACGGCTCGGCCAGCATGGCTCGCCCAGAACGGCTTGCCTAGATTGGCTCACCCAGATCAGCTTGGCCAGCATGGCTCAGCCAGAACGGATCGCCCAGATCAGGTTGCCTAGCATGGCTCACCTAGATCGGGTTGGCCAGCAAGGCTCGGCTAGCATGGCTCGGCAAGCATGGCTCGGCCAGCATGGCTCACCCAGATCGGCTCGGCCAGGCTGGCTCGCCCACCATTTTTCAAGCACACTACCTCCCCTATATAAGCTATTAGTGCAAGGCCTACTCTACATCAGAAATGTACATTCAGTGCACAAGTACCTTAAAACCCAATTCAATGAAAAATGTGACCGAATAGCCATCCACGACCCCATTTTTCATGAGGTTCTCAACGGAGACAAAGATTGGCATTGGTTAGGTGATTTGATTGCATCAGTCAAGGGGGTAAATTGATCAATTTTTGGAGACCAACTAGAATGGCTCGACGACCATTTTATATTGGAAGCTACCCGATTTGAGAATTATGACTCAAGTAGAATGGCTCGGGTACCTATTTTACGAACTTAAAGAGTCGACTTGGTGGGCCGACCTGGCAGGGTGACTTGATGAACAAACTTAAAGAGTTGACTTGGTGAGAGTACTTGGTGGGCCGACCTGGCCGAGTGACTTGATGAATGAACTTAAAGAGTCGACTTGGTGGGTCGAACTAGCGGGATGACTTGGTGAGAGTACTTGGTGGGCTGACCTGGCAGGGTGACTCGATGGACGAACTTAGAGAGTCGACTTTGCGAGAGTGCTTGGTGGGTCGAACTGGCAGGGTGACTTGATGAACGAACTTAAAGAGTCAACTTGGTGAGAGAACTTGGTGGGCCGAGCTGGTGGGGTGAATTGATGAACGAACCTAAAGAGTCGACTTTGTGACAGTACTTGGCGGGCTGACCTAGTGGGGTGACTTGATGAACAAACCTAAAGAGTCGACCTGGTGAGAGTACTTGGTGGGCTGACCTGGCGGGATGACTTGATGAGCAAACTTAAAGAGTCGACCTGGTGAGAGTACTTGGTGGGGTGACCTGGCAGGGTGACTTGATGAATGAACTTAAAGAGTCGACCTTGTGCGCCGACTTGGCAGAGTGACTTCATGAATGAACTTAAAGAGTCCACTTGGTGGGCCGACTGGGCGGGGTGACTTGATGAACGAAGTTAAAGAGTCAACTTGGTGAGAGTAATTTGTGGGCTGACCTAGTAGGGTGACTTGATGAATGAACTTAAAGAGTTGACTTGGTGGGGTGACTTGATGAACGCACTTGAAGGGTCGACTTGGTGGAGTGACTCTATGAACGGACCTAAAGAGTTGACCTGGTGAGAGTACTTGGTGGGGCGACTTGATGAACAGACTTAAAGAGTCGACTTGGTGAGAGTACTTGGTGGGGTGACTTGATGAGTGCACTTGAAGAATCGACTTGGTTAGAGTACTTGGTGGGGTGACTTGATGAACGGACTCAAAGAATCAACTTGCTGAGAGTACTCGGTGGCTCGACTTGATGAGCAGACTTAAAGAGTCCACTTGGTGAGAGTACTTGGCAGGGTGAACTGATGAATGGACTTAAAGAATTGACTTGGTGGGAGTACTTGGTTGGCCGAACTGGTGGGGTGATTTGATGAATGGACATAAAGAGTCAACTTGGTGAGAGTACTTGTACTTGTTCTGGTGACTTGATGAATGGACTTAAAGAGTCGACTTGGTGGGGTCACTTAATGAAAGGACTTAAAGAGTTGACTTGGTGAGAGTTCTTGGTGGGGTGAATTGATGAAAGAACTTAAAGGGTCGACTTGGCAGGGTGACTTGGTGAACGGACCTAAAGAGTTGACTCGGTGAGAGCACTTGGTGGGGTGACTTGATGAACGGACTTAAAGAGTTGACTTGGTGAGAGTACTTGGTGGCTCGACTTGATGAGCAGACTCAAAGAGTCCACTTGGTGAGAGTACTTGGTGGGGTGAATTGATGAACAGACTTAAAGAGTCAACTTGGTGGGAGTACTTGGTGGGATGACTTGATGAAGCGACATAAATAGTCGACTTGGTGAGAGTACTTGTTTTGGTGACTTGATGAACGGACTTAAATAGTCAACTTGGTGGGGTGACTTGATGAAAGGACTTAAAGAGTCGACTTGGTGAGAGTACTTGGTGGGGTGACTTGATGAACGGACTTAAAGGGTCGACTTGGCGGGGTGACTTGATGAATGGACCTAAAAATTTGACTTGGTGAGAGTACTTGGCAGGGTGAATTGATGAACGAACTTAGAGAGTCAACTTTGTGAGAGTACTTGGTGGGTCGAACTGGCGGGGTGACTTGATGAATGAACTTAAAGAGTTGACTTGGTGAGAGAACTTGGTGGGCTGAGCTGGCAGGGTGAATTGATGAACGAACCTAAAGAATCGAATTTGTGAGAGTACTCAGTGGGCTGACCTGGTCACATAACTTGATGAACAAACTTAAAGAGTCAACTTGGTTGGCCGATTTGGCTGGGTGACTTGATGAATGAACTTAAAGAGTTGACTTGGTGGGTCGAACTAGAAGGGTGACTTGGTGAGCTTACTTGGTGGGCTGAGCTGGCAGGGTGACTTGATGAACGAACTTAGAGAGTTGACTTTGTGAGTGTACTTGGTGGGTCGAACTGGCGGGGTGACTTGATGAACGAACTTAAAGAGTCAACCTGGTGAGAGAACTTGGTGGGCAAAGCTAGCAGGGTGAATTGATGAACGAACCTAAATAGTCGACTTTGTGAGAGTACTTGGTGGGCCGACCTGGCGGGGTGACTTGATGACCGAACTTAAAGGGTCAACTTGGTGAGAGTACTTGGTGGGGTGACCTGGCGGGGTGACTTGAGGAACAAACTTAAAGAGTCAACTTGGTGGGCCGACTTGGTAGAGTGACTTCATGAACGAACTTAAAGAGTCCACTTGGTGGGCTGACCTGGCAGGGTGACTTGATGAACGAACTTAAAGAGTCGACATGGTGAGATTAATTTGTGGGCTGACCTGGCGGGGTGACTTGATGAACGGACTTGAAGAGTCAACTTGGTGGGGCGACTTGATGAATGCACTTGAAAGGTCGACTTGGTGGGGTGACTCTATGAATGGACCTAAAGAGTTGACTTGGTGAGAGTACTTCGTGGGGTGACTTGATGAAAGGACTTAAAGAGTCAACTTGGTGAGAGTACTTTGTGGGGCGACTTGATGAATGCACTTGAAGAATTGACTTAGTTAGAGTACTTAGTGGGGCGACTTGATGAACGAACTCAAAGAGTCGACTTGGTGAGAGTACTTGGTGGCTCGACTTGATGATCAAACTTAAAGATTCAACTTGGTGAGAGTACTTGGTGAGGTGAACTGATGAACGAACTTAAAGAGTCGAATTGGTGGGAGTACTTGGTGCGAGGACTTGGTCGGGTGATTTTATTTACGAACTTAAAGATTCGACTTGGTTAGAGTACTTGTTCTGGTGACTTGATGAACAGACTTGAAGAGTCAACTTGGTGGGGTGACTTGATGAAAGGACTTAAAGAGTCGACTTGGTGAGAGTACTTGGTGGAGCAACTTGATGAATGGACTTAAAGGGTCGACTTGGCGGGGAAACTTGATGAACGGACCTAAAGAGTTGACTTGGTGAGAGTACTTGGCGGGGTGAACTGATGAACGAACTTAAAGAGTCGACTTGGTGGGAGTACTTGGTGGGCCGACCTGGTGGGGTGACTTGATGAACGGGCTTATAGAGTCGACTTGGTGAGAGTAGTTGTTCTGGTGACTTGATGAAAGGACTTAAAGAGTCAACTTGGTGGGGTGACTTGATGAACGAACTTAAAGGGTCGACTTTGCAGGGTGACTTGATGAACGGACCTAAAGAGTTGACTTGGCAAGAGTACTCGGTGGGGTGACCTGATGAAAAGACTTAGAGAGTCGACCTGGTGAGTGTACTTGGTGGGCCGACCTGGTTGGGTGACTTCGTGAACTGACTTAAAGAGTTGACTTGGTGGGAGTACTTGGTGGGGTGACTTGATGAACGGACTTCAAGGGTCGACTTGGCAAGGTGACTTGATGAACGGTCCTAAAGAGTTGACTTGGTGAGAGTACTTGGTGTGGTGACTTGATGAACAAACTTAAAGAGTCGAATTGGTGAGAGTACTTGGTGGGGTGACTTAATGAACATAGTTAAAGAGTCGACTTGGTGAGAGTACTTGGTTAGGTGACTTGATGAACGCACTTGAAGAATCGACCTTGTTAGAGTACTTGGTGGGGTGACTTGATGAATGAACTTAAAGATTCGACTTGGTGGGCCGACTTGTTGGGGTGACTTGATGAACGAACTTAGAGAGTCAACTTGGTGAGAGTAATTGGTAATTTGGTGGGTCGACCTGGTCGGTTGACTTGATGAACAAACTTAAAGAGTCGACTTGGTGAGAGTACTCAGTGGGCTGACCTAGTCACGTGACTTGATGAACGAACTTAAAAAGTCAACTTGGTGGGCCAACTTGGCTGGGTGACTTGATGAATGAACTTAAAGAGTCAACTTGGTGGGTCAAACTAGCGGGCTGACTTGGTGAGTGTACTTGGTGGGCTGAGCTGGTAGGGTGACTTGAAGAATGAACTTAGAGAGTTGACTTTGTGAGAGTACTTGGTGGGTTGAACTGGCGGGGTGACTTGATGAATGAACTTAAAGAGTCGACCTGGTGAGAGAATTTGGTGGGCTGAGCTGGCGGGGTGAATTGATGAACGAACCTAAAGAGTCAACTTTATGAGAGTACTCGGTGGGCCGACCTGGCAGGGTGACTTGATGATCGAACTTAAAGGGTCGACTTGGTGAGAGTACTTGGCGGGCCGACCTGGCGAAGTGACTTGATGAACGAACTTAAAGAGTCGACTTGGTGAGAGTACTTGGTGGGGTGACCTGATGAATAAACCTAAAGAGTCAACCTGGTGAGAGTACTCGGTGGGTCGACCTGGCGAAGTGACTTGGTGAGAAAAATTAAAGAGTCGACTTGGTGAGAGTAGTTGGTGGGCTGACCTGGCAGGGTGACTTGACGAACGAGCTTAAAGAGTCAACTTGGTGGGCCGACTTGGCAGAATGACTTCATGAATAAACTTAAAGAGTCCACTTGGTGGGCCGACCTGGCGGGGTGACTTGATGAACAAACTTAAAGAGTCGACTTGGTGAGAGTAATTTGTGGGCTGACCTGGCGGGGAGACTTGATGAACGGACTTGAAGAGTCAACTTGGTGGGGCAACTTGATGAATGCACTTGAAGGGTCAACTTGGTGGGGTGACTCTATGAACAGACCTAAAGAGTTGACTTGGTGAGAGTACTTGGTGGGGTGACTTGATGAAAGGACTTAAAGAGTCGACTTGGTGAGAGTACTTAGTGGGGCGACTTGATGAATGCACTTGAAGAATTGACTTGTTTAGAGTACTTGGTGGGGTGACTTGATGAACATACTCAAAGAGTCAACTTGGTGAGAGTACTTGGTGGCTCAACTTGATGAGAAGACTTAAAGAGTCAACTTGGTGAGAGTGGGCCTAACGGGGTGAGGTGGTGAGTGGGCCTGACTAGGCGAGTTGGTGGGGCGACTTGGCGAGTGGAATTAGAGAGCCAACATGGTGAGGTGACTCGGTGAGTTGGTTCATTGAGATGACATGGTGAGCTGACTTGGTGAGTCGATCTGGCGAGAAAACTTAAAGAGTCAACTTGGCAACGTGCTCGAGTCGACTTGGTGAGGTGACCTGGCGAGCAGGCTCAAAGAGTCAACATGGTGAGGCAAATCATTGAGTCAACATGGTGAGGTGACTCATGGTGAGGAGCTATCCTTGTGGTGACTTGGTGGGCCTACTTGATTAGTCAACTTGGTGAGCCGACCTGACGAGTTGAGACTGTGAGCGGGTTTAAAGAGGCGACGACTTGGTGGGTTAACTCGGCAAGCCAAGTTATCGAGGTGAGATGGTGAGTCAACTTGGTGAGCTTACTTGGTGAGCACACTTAAGGAGTCAACTTTGTGAGGTGACTCGGCGACTTAGCTCGCTGATGCAACTTGGGCGGGCCGACCTGGCGAGCGAACTTAAAGAGGTGACTTGGGCGGACTGACCTGGTGAGAAAACTTAAAGATTTGACTTGGCAACATACTTGAACAACCAACATGGTGAGCTGACATGGTGAGTGGGCTTAGAGAAGCAACTTGGTGAGCACACTTGCTAGGGCAAGGTGGTAAAATGACTAGGTGATTCGACTTGGTGAGCTGACTTAGGGAGCTGACTTGGTGAGTGAACTTAAGGGGTCAACTTAGTGAGGAAACCTAAATAGTCAACTCGGTGAGCTGACTTGGGGAGCCGACATGGTGAGTGATTTTAAAGCAGAGGCAACCTGGTGGGAAAACTTGGTGAGGCTAGATGGTAAGTCATCTTGGTGAGCCGGCTTGACAAGCTGTGAGCGGACTTAAAGAGTCAATTCTTGATTTGGCAAAGACT
>CM053789.1:686873797-687003797 GCA_028749045.1 Cupressus sempervirens | reverse complement strand
CATAGAAGATCAGGGTTGGTCGACGGTGCACCCCTCGAGAGGGGATCTCGTTAGTCAGCTTCCTTGCACCTCGCAGGTTTTCCCAACCCGCCAACTTGCACACATGTTAGACTCCTTGGTCCGTGTTTCAAGACGGGTCGGATGGAAAGCCTGCTGGGTAGCGCCACGAGTGCATAGGTGCCCGAGAGCCCGCCGTAAAGGTGCGCGCTTTGCTCCTTGACTGCTGCAACAAAAGTATTTGTGCGACCAGAAGGTCGCGCTTGTGCCGCCACGATAGCCCGCGCTGGTACATCCCCTGAATCAAGCGGCGAACTGGCTCACACCATTCCACATCCGACCGGGGCACATCGCCGGCCTCCATCCCCTTCCCTCCTTGCAATTTCAAGCACTCTTTAACTCTCTTTTGAAAGTCCTTTTCATCTTTCCCTCGTGGTACTTGTTCGCTATCGGTCTCTTGCCCGTATTTAGCCTTGGACAGAATTTACCACCCGATTAGGGCTGCATTCCCAAACAACCCGACTCACCGACAACGCCTCGTGGTGTGACAGGGTTTGGGCCTGACGGGGCAATCACCCTCTCCAGCACCCCCTTCTAGGGGACTTGGGCCTGGTCTGTTGCTAAGGATGCTTCTATAGACTACAATTTGATAGGCGTGGCCATCGATTTTCATGCTGGGCTCTTCCTGGTTCGCTCGCCGTTACTAGGGGAATCCTGGTAAGTTTCTTTTCCTCTGCTTATTAATATGCTTAAACTCAGCGGGTACTCACACCTGACTTGGGGACGTGGTAGAGATGCAGCAATGCCTGCACTGCGGCAGGCCGTTGAGCCCAGAATAAAGTTCCTCGCGAGGAATCGTTCGATCGACGCAAACCAACGCCGGCTTTTGCGAGCCACCGCTCAACGCGATGGATCGACGAACCTCGTGCTCATTTAAGCTGACCACACACCACTTGCGGATGTGGATGGCCATCTCCGCTCCTTGCTGGGGAGGGAAAAATTTTGTAGTGCGACGCCCAAGCAGACGTGCCCTTGGCCGAGCCCTCGGGCGCAACTTGCGTTCAAAGACTTGATGATTCACAAGATTCTGCAATTCACACTAAGTATCGCATTTCGCTACGTTCTTCATCATGGTGAGAGCTGAGATATCCATTACCGAGAGTCATGATTTTGTTTTGTTTTTTTCTTTCGGCGACCCAAGCGCGCAAGGCACTGGCTCGTGCTTCATTCTTTGGATTTCTAAGGTGCGCGATGCACTCGTGTTTTGGGTGTTGACACATCTCGAACCTCGAGCACCCCACGGGTGCGATGAGGAATGCTGTGGTGTGTCCCTGCCCCATCACCTTGCAAAGGTGGGAGGCGATGCATGGGAGAGCCGTGTCAGTAGACGGGGCCCCTACCCAACAAATCATGCGAGTGCACCCATCCTAAACACAAAATGCTCCAAGCGATGAGTCAACACACCTGGGCAAGGCAACGGGGGGTTGCGGTAGTCTCGACTTGCCATCGTCGAAATGAAGGATCCCTGGCATAGTGCCGCGCACTCGATTGGACCATGAAATCTTAATGGGGGACAAGGCCCAGACCCCCTCTGAGCTGCAATCGAGCAGAGACCTCTCGCTTCGACGCGGACTTCATTCGAAGGCACCGATCCTAATCCAGATTGCATCCGAGTCTCTTCTTTGCCCCGCGGGGAATCCACACTTTCGATCACGAGCATTCGATGTGACCCTCAAACTCACTGTCGCCACTACTCGAAAAGAAGCCTCGAGTCTGTACGAGATGGCACCGTGCACGTAGCCACCTCAATTGTAAGGCCACTCAGAGACATCCATTTCCCAGGCATATGCCTCCTACACGTCTATTGAGGTGCACCTGCACAGAAAAAATCCTTCTCAATCACAACAAACATTTTCCCATGATGAAGAGCTGGTTGTTGAAGTGCCAACGGAGACCACCGTGCTAAAGGGTGAAGGGTCGTGCGAGTCGAAAACATGGCTGGTTATGCGATTGGCAGGGGCATCACTGTGCATGCGACCACCTCAATTATAAGGCCACTCAAGGGCATTGTGTATAACACCCCCTCCACACATTTATAGGTGATGAGAGCCTACCCGCATACATGGACATGTCTAACCTCTGGCAAATATCTCCTTTCCCAGCACAGCCTCGCTAACCATTCCTCATGACACGTGATCTACCAGCACAGGTACAAAAAAGTTCCTACAGGTGAACACTCTCACACTAGCGTTGTCGGACAAGCTTCAATCTCACGCACATGCACATACCAAAGAGCTACACCGCGAGGGAACCACCCACGAGCACCAACATCTTGGCAAAAAGCATTCATGCAATTTCTTCCCCTAGATAGACACGTTGGGCCTGGACTTGTCGGAGCATTGCAAAGATGAGTGCTCTGGTTCGCATTGTACAGGGTAGGATAGGGCATGGAGAGTTTTTGCATCCAAATAAAAATTATCGGTAATACTCTATGCTTCTACTGGCCCAGACCACAAAGGCTATCATGACAGTGCCATGCACTTCTGTAGGATGAGACAGTGAAGAGGCGAGCACACACCGAGAATGCACTAGCGAATAAATTATGCAGCAACCAAACCTTTCGCCAGCCCCCCTCCCAATCCCAAGGCTCTACCAATCGGCAAAAACTTAGGGTGGAGAGTGGACCCTTGATGAAATTAGTGACGTTGAGCAATGCACCCGTGCAACCATCTCTTTCCTTCTTGCCATCCGAGCAGGATAAAAATGCAATGATAGAACGTGCCAATGAGATGGAGCCCTTGGCTAAAAGATGCAACTCCATACACACTCAGCAATAAGCGCATCTTAGAATCAAACACCAAATGTGCAGTGTGTTGCAAGCTGTGCAGACACCTATATACAGGGTATATCCAACAAAACATAGCGACAAGTACTTCCCACCAGCTCCGCCACTGTGATATTACCGAATGGGATATATACTCACCGCCACAGATTACTGACCATCATTACCGTCTCGGAATAGATACAAGCACATCGAGCTTCATCCGATCAACTGGATGAATTTCACCTTGAAGGGGCCCAATCCAAAAGTTTCGAAGGTCATCTCCTAGAACTCTCAAGAACAAGGCCCATCTTACATGCAAACTCTGCTACTGCGCAAACATAGGTTGCAATTAAAGAGAAATTTCAAGGCCGTCACAATGGCTCGAGGCCAATGCATCGACTAAGTCAATTTTCTCTTGCAATCACCATGCTATCGTTCACAGAGAGATCTCCCCATTCACTTGTGACACAATGCACAATCCAAGTGCTAGACGCTAGCTCGCCCTTGAAAGGCCACTTTCCAAGGCATTCCCCCGATGACACATTGGAATGACAACCATTGTCAAACCATTCCCAATGTTGTCCCGATCAAGTTGGCAAAGAGGCAACCTTGGGGAGCTCCCGCGTTGCAATCAGGATGTGCTTTCGTACCCATCTCTCACAAAGTCCAATGTTAGCTATGAACAAATTTGGAATCCAAGGGCTCGCATCCATCGATATCGTCGGCACTGGGTCTATATACAAAGGCCACGGAGAGGTTCCGAGAAGAGAAGCCCCCCTGCTCGCTCACACAAACATCCCAAATTCTAGACACAAGCTCCCACCCTTAGCATCACTCTCTAGATCACCAAAATGACACACATTGGAATAACAACCACTATTGAACAACTCCCAAAATTGTGGCAATGGAGTGAGAAAGAGGAGCAACTTTGGGGAGGAGGCGCATAGCAAATGGGCTGCTCCTTCATTTCGCTCTTATATACAGATCCGATGTCACTGATTTTTTTTGGAATCTGAGGGTGCATTCATCCTTGCCCACATGAGAAATGGCTCTTCTGATTGAATGGCCATAGGGAGCTTCCGATAACAAAGGCTCCCTTGTCACTCGTGATGCGCAGCCCAACTGCTAGACGACAGCTTGCCCTTCAGATCGCTGCCCAGGCAACCACCACAACGGCACCATTGGAATGAAAACAGCTGCGAAACCATTCTGAAAATTTTGCGCCAAAGAATTTGTTGTGAAGAGAATGACTTTGGGGAGAGAGCACTCACATAGAAAAATCGGGATGGCTTCATGGCCCTTCCAATAGAGAAATGATGCTGGTGCCAATATTTGAAATCTAAATAATGTGTCTTTCTCGAACACCAGCACCGAATCTATTTGGGAGGGTCGCCGAGAGCTTTTATTATCAAAGCCTCCCATTGTAGCCGCGATAGGCACACAAAAATTTTTGCTAGAGCACCAAGCACCCACCCACCTCATGGATAGAGACAAGGGCTCGCCATTAGATCAATTTTGAAATTGCAGAACAGACGCGGTGTAGAATGGCAACCACTGCCAAGTCTCTTCCGTAATTGCGTCAGTCAAGTGATCGAAGAAGGTGATCTAAGAGAGGGTCCAAGCGTAGGCATTTGTTGGGGGATTCACGTTGATGGTATAAATTTATGCAATAGCCGAGCAACACCGGACGGAGGTGCTAGACGAGGGCTCCCATTTTAGATCGAGTTTTAAAATCTCTGAGTAGACACAGTGAGGGCTGGCAACCGCTGCCAAACCTTTTTCCGAAATTGCACTAGCTGAGTGACAAGAAAACATGATCTAAAGGAGAGTCCAAGAATAGCACCCTTGAGGGTGGGCTTCATGCCCCTCTAATTGATTCAACGTCGGCGTCCATCGTTTCAAAATCAAACATATCCATCCGCCCTGACAATGACATTGAATCAATGAGGGGGGCACGGGAGAGGCTCACAGCAACCACCTATCCCATTGTAGCCGTGATAGGCATGCAAAAAAATTTTCTAGAGTGCCAAAGCACCTACCTCATGGCTATAGACAAGGGCTCACCATTAGATCAATTTTGAAATTGCAGAACAGAAGCGGTGTAGAATGGCAACCGCTGCCAAGTCTCTTCCGTAATTGCATCGGTCGAGTGATCGAAGAAGGTGATCTAAGAGAGGGTCCAAGCATAGGCATTCATTGGGGGATTCATGCTGATGGAAAAAATTTATGTAATACCTGAGTAACACTGGATGGAGGTGCTAGACGAGGGCCCCCATTTTAGATCAAGTTATAAAATCACCAAGTAGACACGGTGAGGGCTGGCAACCGCTACCAAACCTTTTTTCGAAATTGTGCTAGCTGAGTGACAAGAAAACATGATCTAAAGGAGAGTCTAGGTATAGCACCCACGAGGGTGGGCTTCATGCCCCTCTAATTGATTCAACGTCGGCGTCCACTGTTTCAAAATCTGACATATCCATCCGCCCTGACAGTGGCATTGAATCAATGAGGGGGGCACGAGAGAGGCTCGCGGAAACCACCTCTCCCATTGTAGCCGCAATAGGCATGCAAAATTTTTTTCTAGAGAACCAAGCACCCACTTCATGGCTAGAGACAAGGGCTCGCCATTAGATCAACTTCGAAATCACAGAATAGACACAGTGTAGAATGGCAACCACTGCCAAGTCTCTTCCGTAGTTGCCTCAGTCAAGTGATCGAAGAAGGTGATCTAAGAGAGGGTCCAAGTGTAGGAATTTGTTGGTGGATTCACATCGATGGCATAAATTTATGCAATACCTGAGCAACACCAGACGGAGGTGCTAGACGAGGGCTCCCATTTTAGATAGAGTTTTAAAATCACCAAGTAGACGCGGTGAGGGCTGGCAACCGCTACCAAACCTTTTTCCAAAATTGATCCAGTTGAGTGACAAGAAAAAATGATCTAAAGGAGAGTCTAGGAATAGCACCCTCAAGGGTGGGCTTCATGCCCCTCTAATTGATTCAACGTCGGCATCCACCGTTTCAAAATCTGACATATCCATCTACCCTGACAGCAGTGTTGAATCAATGGGGGGGGCATGGGAGAGGCTCACGGCAATCACCTCTCCCACTATAGCTGCGATAGGCATGAAAAAATTTTTGCTAGAGTGCCAAGCACCCACCTCATGGCTAGAGACAAGGGCTTGCCATTAGATGAACTTTGAAATTGTAGAACAGACGCGGTGTAGAATGGCAACCGCTGCCAAGTCTCTTCCATAGTTGTGTCGATCGAGTGATCAAAGAAGGTGATCTAAGAGAGGGTCCAAGTGTAGGCATTCATTGGGGGATTCATGTCGACGGCATAAATTTTTGCAATACCCGAGAAACACCGGACAGAGGTGCTAGATGAGGGCTCCCATTTTAGATCGAGTTTTAAAATCACCAAGAAGAGGCGGTGAGGGCTGGCAACCACTGCCAAACCTTTTTTCAAAATTGCGCCAGCTGAGTGACAAGAAAACATGATCTAAAGGAGATTCGAGGAATAGCACATCGAGGGTGGGCTTCATGCCCCTCTAATTGATTCAACGTCAGAATCCACCATTTCAAAATCTGACATATACATCCGCCATGACACCAGCATTGAATCAATGAGAGGGGCATGGGAGAGGCTCGCGGAAACCACCTCTCCTATCTAAGCTATTAGTGCGAGGCTCACTCTACATTAGAAATTAGCGAACACACCGACAACTGCCTTAAAAATCCAAATCCTTGAAAATTTTGACCAAATAGCCATTCACGACCCAATTTTTTATGAGGTTGGCAAAGGAGCAAAAGATTGTCATCGGTTAGGAGATGTGAGTTCATGGAGCCAAGGGACTGAAATGGTCATCGTGCTCTTCTGATCAACTGGATGAATTTCACCTTGAAGGGGCCCAATCCAAAAAATTTTGAGGTCATCTCCTAGAACTCTCAAGAACAAGGCCCATCTTTACATGCAAACTCTGCTACTGCGCAAACATAGGTTGCAATTAAAGAGAAATTGCAAGGCCATCACAATGGCCCGAGGCCAATGGCTTCGACTAAGTCAATTTTCTCTTGCAATCACCATGCCACTGTTCACAGAGAGATCTCCCCATTCACTTGTGATGCGATGCACAATCCAAGTGCTAGACGTGAGCTCGCCCTTGAAAGAAAGACCACTTTTAGAGACATCCCTCGATGACACATTGGAATGACAGCTGCTATCGAACCATTCCCAATGTTGTGCCGATCGAGTTGGCACAGATGTGACCTTAGGGAGCTCCCGCGTAGCAATTGAGATGTGTTTTCATGCCCATCGCTCACAAAAACCAATGTTAGCTATGAACAAATTTGGAATCCAAAATTGTTGCAATGGAGTGAGAAAGAAGAGCAACTTTGGGGAGCCGCGCATAGCAAATGGGATACTACTGCTTCATTCCGCTCTTATATAGATCTGATGTCATTGATTTCATTTTTCATTCGAGGCTGCATTCGTCCTTGCTCACACAAGCAATGGCTCTTCTAATCGAATGGCCATGGGGAGCGTCCGATAACAGAGGCTCCCTTGTCACTCGTGATGCACAGCCCAACTGCTAGATGACGGCTCGCCCTTCAGATTGCTGCCTAGGCAACCACCACAACGGCACCATTGGAACGACAACCGCTACCGAACCATTCTGAAAATTTTGTGACAAAGAAGTTGTTGCATAGAGAACTACTCTGGGGAGAGAGCCCTCGCATAGCAAAATCAGGATGGCTTCATGGCCCTCCCAATAGAAATGATGCTGGTGCCAATATTCCAAATCTAAATAACGTGTCTTTTGTGAACACAAGCACTGATTCTATTGGGGAGGGTCACCGAGAGCTTTTGTTATCAAAGCTCCCATTGTAGCCGCGATAGGCACACAAAAAATTGCCAGAGCCCCAAGCACCCACCTCATGGCTAGACAAGGGCTCGCCATTAGATCAACTTCGAAATCGCTGAACAGACGCACTGTGGAATGGAAACCGCTGCCAATCCTCTTTCATAATTGCATCAGTCGAGTGATAGAAGAAGGTGATCTAAGAGAGAGTCCAAGGCTAGGGATTCATTGGGGGATTCACGCCGATAGCAAAAATTTATGCAATACCCGAGCAACACCGAATGGAGGTGCTAGACAAGGGCTCCCATTTTAGATCAGGTTTTAAAATCACCAAGTAGACGTGTGAGGGCTGGCAACCGCTGCGAAACCTTTTTTTGAAATTGCGCCAGCTGAGTGACAAGAAAACATAATCTAAAGGAGAGTCTAGGAATAGCACCCTCGAGGGTGGGCTTCATGCCCCTCTAATTGATTCAACGTCGGCGGCCATCGTTTCAAAATCTGACATATCCATCCACCCTGACAGCGGCATTGAATCAATGAAGGGGGCATGGGAGAGGCTCGCGGCAACCACCTCTCCCATTGTAGCTGTGATAGGTAGGCAAAAAAATTTTCTAGAGCGCCAAGCACCCACCTCATGGCTATAGACAAGGGCTCGCCATTAGATCAACTTCAAAATCGCAGAATAGACGCGGTGTAGAATGGCAACCGCTGCCAAGTATCTTCCGTAGTTGCATCAGTCGAGTGATCGAAGAAGGTGATCTAAGAGAGGGTCCAAGTGTAGGCATTCATTGGGGGATTCATGCCGATGGCATAAATTTATGCAATACCCGAGCAACACCAGATGGAGGTGCTAGATGAGGGCTCCCGTTTTAGATCGAGTTTTAAAATCACCAAGTAGACGCGGTGAGGGTTGGCAACCACTGCCAAACCTTTTTAAGAAATTGTGCCAGCTGAGCAATAGGCAAACATTATCTAAAGGAGAGCCCAGGAATAGCATCCTCAAGGGTGGGCTTCATGCTCCTCTAATTGATTCAATGTCGGCGTCCACCATTTCAAAATCTGACATATCCATCCGCCCTGACAGCAGCATTGAATCAATGAGGGGGGCACAGGAGAGGCTCGCGACAACCACCTCTCCCATTGTAGCTATGATAGGCACACAAAAAAATTTTGCTAGAGCGCCAAGCACTCACCTCATGGCTATAGACAAGGGCTCACCATTAGATCAACTTCAAAATCATAGAACAGACGCTGTGTAGAATGGCAACCGCTACCAAGTCTCTTCTGTAATTGCGTCGGTCGAGTGATCGAAGAAAGTGATCTAAGAGAGGGTCCAAGTGTAGGCATTCATTGGGGGATTCACACCGATGGAAAAAATTTGTGCAGTACCCGATCAACACCAGACGGAGGTGCTAGACGAGGGCTCCTAGTTTAGATCAGGTTTTAAAATCACCAAGTAGACACGGTGAGCGCCGGCAACCGCTGCCAAACCTTTTTTCGAAATTGCACCAAGCTGAGTGAAAAGAAAACATGATCTAAAGGAGAGTCCAGGAATAGCACCCTTGAGGGTGGGCTTCATGCCCCTCTAATTGATTCAATGTCAGCATCCACCGTTTCAAAATCTGACATATCAATCCACCCTGACAGCGGCATTGAATCAATGAGAGGGGCACGGGAGAGGGTCGCGGCAACCACCTCTCCCATTGTAGCCGTAATAGGCATGCAAAAAATTTTTCTAGAGTGCCAAGCACCCTCCTCATGGCTAGAGACAAGGGCTCGCCATTAGATCAACTTCAAAATCTTAGAATAGACGTGGTGTAGAATGGCAACCGTTGCCAAGTCTCTTCCGTAATTGCGTCGGTCAAGTGATCAAAGAAGGTGATCTAAGAGAGGGTCCAAGTGTAGGAATTCATTGGGGGATTCGCGCCAATGGCATAAATTTATGCAATACCCGAGCAACACCAGACGGAGGTGCTAGACGAGGGCTCCAGTTTTAGATCCAGTGTTAAAATCACCAAGTAGACGCGGTGAGGGCTAGCAACCGCTGCCAAACCTTTTTTTGAAATTGCGCCAGCTGAGTGACAAGAAAACATGATCTAAAGGAGAGTTGAGGAATAGCACATTGAGGGTGGGCTTCATGCCCCTCTAATTGATTCAACGTCGGCATCCACCATTTCAAAAACTGACATATCCATCCACCTTGACACCAGCGTTGAATCAATGAGAGGGGCATGGGAGAGGCTCGCGGAAACCACCTCTCCTATATAAGCTATTAGTGCGAGGCTCGCTCTACATTAGAAAATAGCGAAAACACTGACAACTAACTTAAAAATCCAAATCCTTGAAAATTCTGACCAAACAACTATTCACGACCCAATTTTTTATGAGGTCGGCAGAGGAGAAAAAGATTTTTATCGGTTAGGAGATGTGAGTTCATGGAGCCAAGGTACTGAAATGGTCATCAAGCTCATCCGATCAACTGGATGAATTTCACCTTGAAGGGGGCCCAATCCAAAAGTTTCGAAGGTCATCTCCTGGAACTCTCAAGAACAAGGCCCATCTTACATGCGAACTCTGCTACTGCACAAACATAGGTTGCAATTAAAGAGAAATTGCGAGGCCGTCACAATGGCCCGAGGCCAATTCTCTGACTCAGTCAATTTTCTCTTGCAATCACCATGCCACCGTTGACAGAGAGATCTCCCCATTCACTTGTGATGCGATGCACAATCCAAGTGCTAGATGCAAGCTCACCCTTGAAAGAAATACCACTTTCCAAGACATCCCTTGATGACACATTGGAACGACAACTGCTGTCGAACCATTCCCAATGTTTTGCCAATCGAGTTGGCATAGAGGCAACCTTAGAGAGCTCCCATGTAGCAATCGGGATATGCTTTTGTACCCATCTCTCACAAAAACCAATGTTTTCTATGAAAAAATTTAGAATCCAAGGCTTGTATCCATCGATATCGTCGGCACTGGGTCTATATATTCAAAGGCCACGGAGAGGTTTCGATAAGAGAAGCTCCCCTACTCGCCCGCACAAACATCCCAAATTCTAGACACAAGCTCTCGCCCTTAGCATCGCTCTCCAGATCGCCGCAATGACACATTCGAATGACAACCACTGTCAAACAACTCTCAAATTTGTGCTGATGGAGTGAGAAAGAAGAGCAACTTTGGGGAGCCGCGCATAGCAAATGGGCAGCTGCTTCATTCCGCTCTTATATATAGATCCGATGTCGTTGATTTTGTTTGGCATCTGAGGCTGCATTCATCCTTGCTCACACAAGCAATGGCTCTTCTCATCGAATGGTCACGAGGAGCTTTCGATTACAAAGGCTCCCTTGTCACCCGTGATGCACAGCCCAACTGCTAGACAACGGCTCACCCTTCAGATCGCTGCCTAGGAAACCACCACAATGGCACCATTGGGACGACAATTGCTGTCGAACCATTCTGAAATTATTTTGCCAAAGAATTTGTTGCAAAGAGAATGACTCTTGGGAGAGAGTCCTCGCATAGCAAAATCGGGATGGCTTCACGGTAGCTGGATGGGATTTGAATTCATGGAGCCAAGGGAGTGAAATGGTCATTGAGCTCATCCAATCAACTGGATGAATTTCACCTTGAAGGGGCCCAATCCAAAAGTTCCAGAGGTCATCTCTTGGAACTGTCAAGAACAAAGGCCAATCTTACATGCAAAGTCTGCTACTGCGCAAACATAGGTTGCAATTATAGAGAAATTGCAAGGCCGTCACAATGGCCCAAGGCCAATGCTCTGACTATTAAGTAAATTTTCTCTTCCATTCTCCATGCTGCCGTTCACAGAGAGATCTCCCCATTCACTTGTGATGACACACAATCCAAGTGCTAGATGCGAGCTCGCCCTTGAAAGGCTGCGTTCCAAGACATCCCGATGACTTATTGGAACGACAACCACTGTCAAACCATTCCCAATGTTGTGTCGATTGAGTTGGCACAGAGGCAATCTTAGGGAGCTCCCGCGTATCGATCGAGAAGTTCTTTCGTACCCATCTCTCATAAAAACCAATGTTAGCTGAACAATTTTAGAATCCAAGGCTCGTATCCATCGATATCGTCGGCACTGGGTCTATATTCAAAGGCCACAGAGAGGTTCCGATAAGAGAAGCTCCCCTGCTCACTTGCACAAACATCCCCAAATGCTAGACACAAGCTCTTGCCCTTAGCATTGCTCTCTAGATCACCGCAATGACACATTGGAATGACAACCGCTGTTGAACAACTCCCGAATTTGTGTCGATGGAGTGAGAAAGAAGAGCTAGATCAGGTCAACGAAAACGGCTAAGCCAGATCGGGTCGGCCAGCATGGCTCGGCCACCATTTTTTGTCGAGAGCTTTTGATATTAAAGCTCCCATATAGCCATGATAAGTACACCATGACAAATTGCTAGAGCGCCGAGCACCCATAGCAAATTGCCATTATACCAAGCAACGCTGAAGTGCTAGACAAGGGCTCACGTTTAGATGAAGTTTTAAAATCACCAAAAAGATACGCAATGGATAGGCAACAGCTGCCTCACCTTTTCCAAAATTGAGTCATCGAAAAACATGATCTAAAGGAGAGCCAAGGAAAGGCACTAAGATCGCTTCATGCCCCTTTCATTGATTCAACATCAGCATACACCATTTGAAAACCCAACAATTCGATCCACCTAGATACCAATGTTGAATCAATGAAAGGGGCATGGGAGAGGCTCACGGAAACAACCTCTCCTATATAAGCTATTAGTGTGAGGCTCGCTCTACATTAGAAATCTGCGATAGCATGGAAAACTCCCTTAAAAATCCAATTCAATGAAAAATGTGACCAAACAGCCATCCACGACACCATTTTTGGAGCTCGCCCAGAACGGCTCGGCCAGCATGGCTCGCCCAGATCAGGTCGGCTAGCATGGTGAATTGCTGACTTGGTGAGAGTACTTGGAACTGTCAAGAACAAAGGCCAATCTTACATGCAAACTCTGCTACTATGCAAACATAGGTTGCAATTATAGAGAAATTGCAAGAGGCCGTCACAATGGCTCGAGGCCAATGCTCTGACTACTAAGTCAATTTTCTCTTACAATTGCAATGCCGCCATTCACAAAGAGATCTCCCCATTCACTTGTGACAACGCACAATCCAAGTGCTAGACACGAGCTCGCCCTTGAAAGTCTGCATTCCAAGACATCACAATGACACATTGGAACGACAATCGCTATCGAACCATTCCCAATGTCCTTCCGATCGAGTTGGCACAGAGGCGATCTTAGGGAGCTCCCGCGTATCGATCAGGAAGTGCTTTCGTACCCATCTCTCACAAAAACCAATGTTAGCTGAACAATTTTAGAATCCAAGGCTTGTATGCATCGATATCATCGGCACTGGGTCTATATTCAAAGGCCACTGAGAGGTTCTGATAAGAGAAGCTCCCCTGCTCGCTTGCACAAACATCCCCAAATGCTAGACACAAGCTCTTGCCCTTAGCATCGCTCTCTAGATCACTACAATGACATGTTGGAATGACAACCAATGTTGAACAACTCCCGAATTTGTGCCGATGGAGTGAGAAAGAAGAGCGAGATCGAGTCGACGAAAATAGCTAAGCCATATCGGGTCGGCCAGCATGGCTCGGCCACCATTTTTCGCAAAGAGCTTTCGATATTAAATCTTCCATGTAGCTGTGATAAGTACACCATGACAAATTGCTAGAGTGCCAAGCACCCATAGCAAATTGCCATTATACCAAGCAACGCTGGAGTGCTAGACAAGGGCTCATGTTTAGATCAAGTTTTAAAATCACCAAAAAGACACGCCATGGATCGGCAACCGCTGCCTCACCTTTTCCAAAATTGAGTCATCAGAAAACATGATCTAAAGGAGAGCCGAGGAAAAGCACTGAGATCACTTCATGCCCCTTTCATTCATTCAAAATCAGCATACATCATTTGAAAACCAAACAATCCGATCCGCCTAGACACCAATGTTGAATCAGTGAAAGGGGCATGGGAGAGGCTCGCGGCAACAACCTCTCCTATATAAGCTATTATTGCGAGGCTCGCTCTGCATTAGAAATCTGCAATAGCACGGACAACTCCCTTAAAAATCCAATTCAATGAAAAATGTGACCAAACAACCATCCACGACACCATTTTTGGAGATCGACCAGATCGGGTCTGCCAGCATGGCTCAGCCAGAACGGCTTGGCCAGCATGGCTTGCCCAGATCGGGTTGGCCAGAATGGCTCGCCCAGAACGGCTCAGCCAGATCGGGTCGGCCAGCATGGTGACTTGGTGACTTGGTGAGAGTACTTGGAACTATCAAGAACAAAGGCCAATCTTACATGCAAACTCTGCTACTATGCAAACATAGGTTGCAATTATAGAGAAATTGCAAGGCTGTCACAATGGCCCGAGGCCAATGCTCTGACTACTAAGTCAATTTTCTCTTACAATCGCCATGCCACCGTTCACAGAGAGATCTCCCCATTCACTTGTGATGACGCACAATCCAAGTGCTAGATGCGAGCTCACCCTTGAAAGGCCACATTCCAAGACATCCCGATGACACATTGGAACAACAACCATTGTCGAACCATTCCCAATGTTGGACCGATCGAGTTGGCACAGAGGCAATCTTAGGGAGCTCCCACATAGCAATCGAGAAGTGCTTTCGTAGCCTTCTCTCACAAAAACCAATTTTAGCTGAACAAATTTAGAATCCAAGGCTCGTATCCATCGATATCATTAGCACTGGGTCTATATTCAAAGGCCACGGAGAGGTTCCGATAAGAGAAGCTCCCCTGCTCACTTGCACAAACATCCCCAAATGCTAGACACAAGCTCCCGCCCTTAGCATCGCTCTCCAGATCACCACAATGACACATTGGAATGACAACAGCTGTCGAACAACTCCCAAATTTGTGCCAATGGAGTGAGAAATGAGAGCCAGATCGGGTCGGCCAGCATGGCTCGCCCAGATCGAGTCAGCCAGCATGGCTCGCCCACCATTTTTCGCCGAGAGATTTTGATATTAAAGCTCCCATGTAGCCACGATAAGTACACCATGACAAATTGCTAGAGCACTGAGCACCCATAGCAAATTGCCATTATACCAAGCAACGTCGGAGTGCTAGACAAGGGCTCACGTTTAGATCAAGTTTTAAAATCACCAAAAAGACACACCATGGATCGGCAACCGCTCCCTCACCTTTTCCAAAATTGAGTCATCGAAAAACATGATCTAAAGGAGAGCCGAGGAAAAGCACTGAGATCACTTCATGCCCCTTTCATTGATTCAACATCAGCATACACCATTTGAAAACCCAACAATCCGATCCGCCTAAACACCAATGTTGAATCAATGAAAGGGGCATGGGAGAGGCTCGCAGCAAAAACCTCTCCTATATAAGCTATTAGTGTGAGGCTCGCTCTGCATTTGAAATCTGCGATAGCATGGACAACTCCCTTAAAAATCCAATTCAATGAAAAATGTGACCAAAGAGCCATCCACGACACCATTTTTGGAGCTCGGCCAGATCGGGTCGGCCAGCATGGCTCGCCCAGATCGGCTCGGCCAGCATGGCTCAGCCAAAATGGCTCACCCAGATTGGCTCGGCTAGCATTTCTCAGCCAGAATGGCTTGCCCAAATCGGCTCGGCCAGAACGGCTCGGCCAGCATGGCTCGGCTAGAACGGCTCAGCCAGCATGGCTCGGCCAGAACGGCTTGCTTAGATTGGCTCGCCCAGAATGGATCGCCCAGATCGGGTCGCCCAGCATGGCTTGCCTAGATTGGGTCGACCAGCAAGGCTTGGCCAGCATGGGTCGCCTAGATCAAGTCAGCCAGAATGGCTCGCCCAGATCGGCTCAGCCAGCATGGCTCGGCCAGAATGGCTCGCCTAGATCGGGTCGGCCAGCATGGCTCGCCCAGATCAGCTTGGCCAGGCTGGCTCGCCCACCATTTTTCAAGCACACTACCTCCCCTATATAAGCTATTAGTGCAAGGCTTACTCTACATCAGAAATGTACATTTAGTGCACAATTACCTTAAAACCCAATTCAATGAAAAATGTGACCGAATAGCCATCCATGACCCCATTTTGCATGAGGTTGTCAATGGAGACAAAGATTGGCATTGGTTAGGCAATTTGATTGCATCAGTCAAGGGGGTAAATTGATCAATTTTTGGAGACCAACTAGAATGGCTCGACGACCATTTTATATCGAAAGCTACTCGATTTGAGAATTATCACTCAAGTAGAATGGCTCAGGTACCCATTTTACGAACTTAAAGAGTCAACTTGGTGGGCTGACCTGGCAGGGTGACTTGATTAACAAACTTAAAGAGTCAATTTAGTGAGAGTACTTGGTGGGCCGACCTGGCAAGGTGACTTGATGAACTAACTTAAAGAGTCAACTTGGTGAGAGTACTCGGTGGGCTGACATGGTCACGTGACTTGATGAACAAACTTAAAGAGTCAACTTGGTGGGCCGACTTGGCCGGGTGACTTGATGAATGAACTTAAAGACTCGACTTGGTGGGTCGAACTAGCGGGATGACTTGGTGAGAGTACTTGGTGGGCTAACCTGGCAAGGTGACTCGATGGATGAACTTAGAGAGTCGACTTTGTGAGAGTGCTTGGTGGGTCGAACTAGCAGGGTGACTTGATGAACAAACTTAAAGAGTCAACTTGGTGGGCCAAGCTGGCGGGGTGAATTGATGAATGAACCTAAAGAGTCAACTTTGTGAGAGTACTTGGCAGGCCGACTTGGCAGGGTGACTTGATGATTGAAATTAAAGAGTCGACATGGTGAGAGTACTTGGTGGGCCGACCTGGCAGAGCGACTTGATGAACGAACTTAGAGATTCGACTTTGTGAGAGTACTTGGTGGGGTGACTTGATGAACAAAACTAAAGAGTTGACCTGGTGAGAGTACTTGGTGGGCCGACCTGGCGGGGTGACTTGATGAGCAAACTTAAAGAGTTGACTTGGTGAGAGTACTTGGTGGGGTGACTTGATGAACGAACTTAAAGAGTCAACCTTGTCGGCCGACTTGGCAGACTGACTTCATGAACGAACTTAAAGAGTCCACTTGGTGGGCCGATCGGGCGGGGTGACTTGATGAACGAAGTTAAAGAGTCGACTTGGTGAGAGTAATTTGTGGGTTGACCTGGCGGGGTGACTTGATGAATGAACTTAAAGAGTCGACCTGGTGGGGTGACTTGATGAACGTACTTGAAGGGTCGACTTGGTGGGCTGACTCTATGAACGGACCTAAAGAGTTGACTTGGTGAGAGTAGTTGGTGGGGCGACTTGATGAAAGGACTTAAAGAGTTGACTTGGTGAGAGTACTTGGTGGGGTGACTTGATGAGCGCACTTGAAGAATCAACTTGGTTAGAGTACTTGGTGGGGTGACTTGATGAACAAACCTAAAGAGTTGACCTGGTGAGAGTACTTCGTGGGCCGACCTGGAGGGGTGACTTGATGAGCAAACTTAAAGAGTTGACTTGGTGAGAGTACTTGGTGGGGTGACCTGGCGGGGTGACTTGATGAACAAACTTAAAGAGTCGACCTTGTGGGCCGACTTGGCAGACTGACTTCATGAACAAACTTAAAGAGTCCACTTGGTGGGCCGACCGAGCGAGGTGACTTGATGAATGAAGTTAAAGAGTCGACTTGGTGAGAGTAATTTGTGGGCTGACCTGGCGGGGTGACTTGATGAATGAACTTAAAGAGTCGACTTGGTGGGGTGACTTGATGAACGCACTTGAAGGGTCGACTTGGTGGGCTAACTCTATGAATAGACCTAAAGAGTTGACTTGGTGAGAGTACTTGGTGGGGCGACTTGATGAAAGGACTTAAAGAGTTGACTTGGTGAGAGTACTTGGTGGGGTGACTTGATGAACAGACTCAAAGAGTCGACTTGCTGAGAGTACTCGGTGGCTCAAGTTGATGAGCAGACTTAAAGAGTAAACTTGGTGAGAGTTCTTGGTTGGGTGAACTGATGAATGGACTTAAAGAATCGACTTGGTGGGAGTACTTGGTTGGCCGAACTGGTGGGGTGACTTGATGAACGGACATAAAGAGTCGACTTGGTGAGAGTACTTGTACCCTTTTTGGTGACTTGATGAATGGACTTAAAGAGTCAACTTGGTGGGGTCACTTGATGAAAGGACTTAAAGAGTTGACTTGGTGAGTGTACTTAGTGGGGTGACTTGATGAAAGAACTTAAAGGGTCGACTTGGTGGGGTGACATGGTGACAAAACCTAAAGAGTTGACTCGGTGAGAGCACTTGGTCGGGTGACTTGATGAACGGACTCAAAGATTCGACTTGGTGAGAGTACTTGGTGGCTCGACTTGATGAGCAGACTTAAAGAGTCCACTTGGTGAGAGTACTTGGCGGGGTCAACTGATGAACGGACTTAAAGAGTCAACTTGGTGGGAGTACCTGGTGGGGTGACTTGATGAAGGGACATAAAGAGTAGACTTGGTGAGAGTACTTGTTCTGGTGACTTGATGAACGGACTTAAAGAGTTCACTTGGTGGGCCAACCTGGCGGGGTGACTTGATGAACAAAATTAAAGAGTTGACTTGGTGAGAGTAATTTGTGGGCTGACCTGGCGGGGTGACTTGATGAAAGGACTTGAAGAGTCGACTTGGTGGGGCGACTTGATGAATGCACTTGAAGGGTTGACTTGGTGGGGTGACTCTATGAATAGACCTAAAGAGTTGACTTGGTGAGAGTACTTGGTGGGGTGACTTGATGAAAGGACTTAAAGAGTCGACTTGGTGAGAGTACTTGGTGGGGCGACTTGATGAACACACTTGAAGAATCGACTTGGTTAGAGTACTTGGTGGGGCGACTTGATGAACGAACTCAAAGAGTCGACTTGGTGAGAGTACTTGGTGGCTTGACTTGATGAGGAGACTTAAAGAGTCAACTTGGTGAGAGTACTAGGCGGGGTGAACTAATGAACAGACTTAAAGAGTCGACTTGGTTGGAGTACTTGGTGTGCCTACTTGGTGGGGTGACTTTATGGACAGACTTAAAGAGTTGACTTGGTTAGAGTACTTGTTCTGGTGACTTGATGAATAGACTTGAAGAGTCGACTTGGTGGGGTGACTTGATGAAAGGACTTAAAGATTAGACTTGGTGAGAGTACTTGGTGGGGTGACTTGATGAACAGACTTAAAGGGTCGACTTGGCGGGGTGACTTGATGAACGAACCTAAAGAGTTGACTTAGTGAGAGTACTTGGCGGGTGAACTGATGAACGAACATAAAGAGTTGACTTGGTGGGCCGACCTGGTGGGGTGACTTGATGAACGGACTTATAGAGTCGACTTGGTGAGAGTAGTTGTTCTGGTGACTTGATGAAAGGACTTAAAGAGTCAATTTGGTGGGGTGACTTGATGAACAAGCTTAAAGGGTCAACTTTGCGGGGTGACTTGATGAACAGACCTAAAGAGTTGACTTGGCGAGAGTACTTGGTGGGGTGACCTGATGAAAAGACTTAGAGAGTCGACTTGGTGAGAGTACTTGGTGGGCCGACCTGGTTGGGTGACTTCATGAACTGACTTAAAGAGTCGACTTGGTGGGGTGACTTGATCAATGGACTTCAAGGGTCGACTTGGCAAGGTGACTTGATGAACGGTCCTAAAGAGTTGACTTGGTGAGAGTACTTGGTGTAGTGACTTGATGAACAGACTTAAAGAGTCGAATTGGTGAGAGTACTTTGTGGGGTGACTTGATGAACATAGTTAAAGAGTCGACTTGGTGAGAGTACTTGGTCGGGTGACTTGATGAACGCACGTGAAGAATCGACTTGGTTAGAGTACTTGGTGGGGTGACTTGATGAACGAACTTAAAGATTCGACTTGGTGGGCCGACATGGCGGCATGACTTGATGAACGAACTTAGAGAGTCGACTTGGTGAGAGTACTTGGTGACTTGGCGGGCTGACCTGGCCGGGTGACTTGATGAAAAAACTTAAAGAGTTGACTTGGTGGGTTGAACTAGCGGGGTGACTTGGTGAGAGTACTTGGTGGGCTGAGCTGGCAGGGTGACTTGATGAACAAACTTAGAGAGTCGACTTTGTGAGAGTACTTGGTGGGTCAAATTGGCAGGGTGACTTGCTGAACAAACTTATAGAGTCAACCTGGTGAGAGAATTTGGTGGGCTGAGCTGGCGGGGTGAATTGATGAACAAACCTAAAGAGTCAACTTTGTGAGAGTACTTGGTGGGCTGACCTGGCTGGGTCACTTGATGACCGAACTTAAAGGGTTGACTTAGTGAGAGTACTTGGCAGGCTGACCTGGCGGAGCAACTTGATGAACAAACTTAAAGAGTCGACTTGGTGAGAGTACTTGGTGGGGTGACCTGATGAAAAAACCTAAAGAGTCGACCTAGTGAGAGTACTCGGTGGGCCGACCTGGCGGGGTGACTTGGTGAGCAAACTTAAAATGTCGACTTGGTGAGAGTAGTTGGTGGGCTGACCTAGCAGGGTGACTTGACGAACAAGCTTAAAGAGTCGACTTGGTGGGCCGACTTGGAAGAGTGACTTCATGAGCGAACTTAAAGAGTCCACTTGGTGGGCCAACCTGGCGAGGTGACTTGATGAACGAACTTAAAGAGTCGACTTGGTGAGAGTAATTTGTGGGTTGACCTAGCGGGGTGACTTGATGAACAGACTTGAAAAGTCGACTTGGTGGGGCGGCTTGATGAACACACTTGAAGGGTCGACTTGGTGGGGTGACTCTATGAATGGACCTAAAGAGTTGACTTGGTGAGAGTACTTGGTGGGGTGACTTGATGAAAGTACTTAAAGAGTAGACTTGGTGAGAGTACTTGGTGGGGTGACTTGATGAACGCACTTGAAGAAATGACTTGGTTAGAGTACTTGGTGGGGCGACTTGATGAGCGAACTCAAAGAGTCGACTTGGTGAGAGTACTTGGTGGCTTGACTTGATGAGCAGACTTAAAGAGTCAACCTGGTTAGAGTACTTGGCGGGGTGAACTGATGAACGGACTTAAAGAGTCGACTTGGTGGGAGTACTTGGTGCGCCGACCTGGTGGGGTGACTTTATGGACACACTTAAAGAGTCGACTTGGTTAGAGTACTTGTTCTGGTGACTTGATGAATAGACTTGAAGAGTCGACTTGGTGGGGTGACTTGATTAAAGGACTTAAAGAGTCGACTTGGTGAGAGTACTTGGTGGGGTGACTTGATGAATGGACTTAAAGGGTCGACTTGGCGAGGTGACTTGATGAACAGACCTAAAGAGTTGACTTGGTGAGAGTACTTGGTAGGGTGAACTGATGAACGGACTTAAAGAGTTGACTTGGTGGGAGTACTTGGTGGGCCGACCTCATGGGGTGACTTGATGATCGGACTTATAGAGTCGACTTGGTGAGAGAAGTTGTTCTGGTGACTTGATGAAAGGACTTAAAGAGTCGACTTGGTGGGGTGACTTGATGAACGAACTTAAATGGTTGACTTTGCGGGGTGACTTGATGAACGGACCTAAAGAGTTGACTTGACGAGAGTACTCGATGGGGTGACATAATGAAAAGATTTAGAGAGTCAACTTGGTGAGAGTACTTGGTGGGCTGACCTGGTTGGGTGACTTCATGAACTGACTTAAAGAGTTGACTTGGTGGGAGTACTTGGTGGGGTGACTTGATGAACGAACTTCAAGCATCAACATGGCGAGGTGACTTGATGAATGGTCCTAAAGAGTTGACTTGGTGAGAGTAATTGGTGTGGTGACTTGATGAACAGACTTAAAGAGTCGAATTGGTGAGAGTACTTGGTGGGGTGACTTGATGAACATAGTTAAAGAGTCAACTTGGTGAGAGTACTTGGTCGGGTGACTTGATGAACGCACTTGAAGAATCGACTTGGTTAGTGTACTTGGTGGGGTGACTTGATGAACCAACTTAAAGATTCGACTTGGTGGGCTAACCTGGCGGGGTGACTTGATGAACGAACTTAGAGAGTCAACTTGGTGAGAGTACTTGGTGACTTGGTGGGCTGACCTGGCTGGGTGACTTGATGAACAAACTTAAAGAGTTGACTTGGTGAGAGTACTCGGTGGGCTGACCTGGTCACGTGACTTGATGAACAAACTTAAAGAGTCGACTTGATGGGCCGACTTGGCCAGGTGACTTGATGAACGAACTTAAAGAGTCAACTTGGTGGGTCAAACTAGAGATGTGACTTGGTGAGAGTACTTGGTTGGCTGAGCTGGCAGGGTGACTTGATGAACAAACTTAGAGAGTCAACTTTGTGAGAGTACTTGGTGGGTCGAATTGGCAGGGTGACTTGATGAACGAACTTAAAGAGTCAACTTGGTGAGAGAACTTGTTGGGCCAAGCTGGTGGGGTGAATTGATGAACGAACCTAAAGAGTCAACTTTGTGAGAGTACTTGGTGGGCCGACCTGGTTGGGTGACTTGATGACCGAACTTAAAGGGTCGACTTGGTGAGAGTACTTGGCAGGCGGATCTGGCGGAGCGACTTGATGAACGAACTTAAAGAGTCGACTTGGTGAGAGTACTTGGTGGGGTGACCTAATGAAAAAACCTAAAGAGTCAACTTGGTGAGAGTACTCAGTGGGCCAACTTGGCGGGGTGACTTGGTGAGAAAACTTAAAGAGTCGACTTGGTGAGAGTAGTTGGTGGGCTGACTTGGCGGGGTGACTTGACGAACGAGCTTAAAGATTCGACTTGGTGGGCCGACTTGGCATAGTGACTTCATGAAAAAACTTAAAGAGTCCACTTGGTGGGCCAACCTGGCAGGGTGACTTGATGAACGAATTTAAAGAGTCAACTTGGTGAGAGTAATTTGTGGGCTGACCTGGCGGGGTGACTTGACGAACGAACTTGAAGAGTCGACTTGGTGGGGCGACTTGATGAATGCACTTGAAGGGTCAACTTGGTTTGGTGACTCTATGAACGGACCTAAAGAGTTGACTTGGTGAGAGTACTTGGTGGGGTGACTTGATGAAAGGACTTAAAGAGTCGACTTGGTGAGAGTACTTGGTGGGGCGTCTTGATGAACGCACTTGAAGAATTGACTTGATTAGAGTACTTGGTATGTCGACTTGATGAACGGACTCAAAGAGTCAACTTGGTGAGAGTACTTGGTGGCTCGACTTGATGAGCAGACTTAAAGAGTCAACTTGGTGAGAGCACTTGGCGGGGTGAACTGATGAATGGACTTAAAGAGTCGACTTGGTGGGAGTACTTGGTGCACCGACCTAGTTGGGTGACTTTATGGAGAGACTTAAAGAGTCGACTTGGTTAGAGTACTTGTTCTGGTGACTTGATGAATGGACTTGAAGAGTCGACTTGGTGGGGTGACTTGATGAAAGGACTTAAAGAGACGACTTGGTGAGAGTACTTGGTGGGGCGACTTGATGAACGGACTTAAAGGGTCGACTTGGCGGGGTGACTTGATGAACAAACCTAAAGAGTTGACTTGGTGAGAGTACTTGGCGGGGTGAACGGATGAACGGAGTTAAAGAGTTGACTTGGTGGGAGTACTTGGTTGGCCAACCTGGTGGGGTGACTTGATGAACAGACTTATAGAGTCGACTTGGTGAGAGTAGTTGTTCTGGTGACTTGATGAAAGGATTTAAAGAGTCGACTTGGTGGGGTGACTTGATGAATGAACTTAAAGGGTCGACTTTGCGTGGTGACTTGATGAACGGACCTAAAGAGTTGACTTGGCGAGAGTACTCAGTGGGGTGACCTGATGAAAAGACTTAGAGAGTCGACTTGGTGAGAGTACTTGGTGGTCCGACCTAGTTGGGTGACTTCATGAACTGACTTAAAGAGTCGACTTGGTAGGAGTACTTGGTGGGGTGACTTGATGAACAGACTTCAAAGGTCGACTTGGCGAGGTGACTTGATGAACGGTCCTAAAGAGTTGACTTGGTGAGAGTACTTGGTGTGGTGACTTGATGAACAGACTTAAAGAGTTGAATTGGTGAGACTACTTGGTGGGGTGACTTGATGAAGATAGTTAAAGAGTCGACTTGGTGAGAGTACTTGGTCGGGTGACTTGATGAACGCACTTGAAGAATCGACTTGGTTAGAGTACTTAGTGGGGTGACTTGATGAACGAACTTAAAGATTTGACTTGGTGGGCCGACCTGGCAGGGTGACTTGATGAACAAACTTAGATAGTCAACTTGGTGAGAGTACTTGGTGACTTGGTAGGCCGACCTAGTCGGGTGACTTGATGAACAAACTTAAAGAGTCGACTTGGTGACTTGGTAGGCCGACCTAGTCGGGTGACTTGATGAACAAACTTAAAGAGTCGACTTGGTGAGAGTACTCAGTGGGCTGACCTGGTCATGTGACATGATGAACGAACTTAAAGAGTCAACTTGGTGGGCTGACTTGGCCGAGTGACTTGATGAATGAACTTAAAGAGTCAACTTGGTGGGTCAAACTAGTGGGGTGACTTGGTGAGAGTACTTGGTGGGCTGAGCTAGCAAGGTGACTTGATGAACAAACTTAGAGAGTCAACTTTGTGAGAGTACTTGGTGGGTCGAACGGGCAGGGTGACTTGATGAACAAACTTAAAGAGTCGACCTGGTGAGAGAACTTGGTGGGCTGAGCTGGAGGGGTGAATTGATGAATGAACCTAAAGAGTCAACTTTGTGAGAGTACTTGGTGGGCCAACCTGGCGGGGTGAATTGATGATTGAACTTAAAGGGTCGACTTGGTGAGAGTACTTGGCGGGCCGACCTGGCAGAGCGACTTGATGAACGAACTTAAAGAGTTGACTTGGTGAGAGTACTTGGTGGGATGACCTGATGAACAAACCTCAAGAGTCGACTTGGTGATAGTACTCGGTGGGTCGACCTAGCGGGATGACTTGGTGAGAAAACTTAAAGAGTCGACTTGGTGAGAGTAGTTGGTGGGCTGACCTGGCTGGGTGACTTGACAAACGAACTTAAAGAGTCAACTTGGTGGGCTGACTTGGCAGAGTGACTTCATGGACGAACTTAAAGAGTCCACTTGGTGGGCCGACCTAGCGGGGTGACTTGATGAACGAACTTAAAGAGTCAACTTGGTGAGAGTAATTTGTGGGCTGACCTAGCGGGGTGACTTGATGAACAGAGTTGAAGAGTCACCTTGGTGGGGCGACTTGATGAATGCACTTGAAGGGTCGACTTGGTGGGTTGACTCTATGAACGGACCTAAAGAGTTGATGTGGTGAGAGTACTTTGTGGGGTGGCTTGATGAAAGGACTTAAAGAGTTGAATTGGTGAGAGTACTTGGTGGGGCGACTTGATGAACGCACTTGAAGAATCAACCTGGTTAGAGTACTTGGTGGGGCAACTTGATGAACAGACTCAAAGAGTCGACTTGGTGAGAGTACTTGGTGGCTCGACTTGATGAGCAGACTTAAAGTGTCAACTTGGTGAGAGTGGGCCTAACGGGGTGAGGTGGTGAGTGGGCCTGATAGGGCGAGTTGGTGGGGTGACTTGGCAAGTGGAATTAGAGAGCCAACATGGTGAGGCGACTCGGCGAGTTGGTTCATTGAGATGACATGGTGAGCTAACTTAGCGAGTTGACTTGGTGAGCAAACTTAAAGAGTTGACTTGACAACGTGCTCGAGTCGACTTGGTGAGGCAACCTGGCAAGCGCGCTCAAAGATTCAACATGGTGAGGCGACTCATTGAGTCAACATTGTGAGGCGACTCATGGTGAGGAGCTATCCTTGAGGTGACTTGGTGGGCCTACTTGATTAGTCAACTTGGTGAGCCCACCTGACGAGCTGACACGGTGAGCAGGCTTAAAGAGGCAACGACTTGGTGGGGTAACTCGGCAAGCCAACTTATCGAGGCGAGATGGTGAGTCAACTTGGTGAGCTGACTTGGTGAGCACACTTAAGGAGTCAACTTTGTGAGGTGACTCGGCGAGTTAGCTCACTGATGCGACTTGGGCGGGCCGACCTGGCGAGCAAACTTAGAGAGGTGACTTGGGCGGGTTGACCTGGTGAGCGAACTTAAAGAGTTGACTTGGAAACATACTTGAACAACCGACTTGGTGAGCTGACATGGTGAGAGGGCTTAGAGAAGCAACTCGATGGGGCAACTTGGCGAGCACACTTGCTGGGGCAAGGTGGTAAAACAACAAGGTGATTCGACTTGGTGAGCTGAATTAGGGAGCTGACTTGGTGAGCAAACTTAAGGGGTTGACTTGGTGAGACAACCTGAATAGTCGACTCGATGATCTGACTTGGGGAGCTGACATGGTGAGCGGTTTTAAAGAAGAGGCGACCTGGTGGGGCAACCTGGTGAGGCAAGATGGTAAGTTATCTTGGTGAGCCAGCTTGACGAGCTGTGAGCGGACTTAAAGAGTCAATTCTTGATTTGGCAAAGACCACATGGTCAGATGACTTGGTGATTTGACCTGGCTAGAAAAATTAGCAATCAAACTTATAGAATCAACTTGCTATCCCTAGCTAGGATCGCACCCTTGGCTCGACCCAACTTGGGTCACTCGACTCCGTCGCCCCAACCGCGGGCGACCCGAGTGGGTCGACGAGGGGAAATTTTTTTTTTAAAAAATCATGGGAGGCCCTGTACAGCGAAAAGCGCTAAATTTTGGGCATTATAAAATTTAAAAAAAAACAAGTTACCCACTTTTGAATTGCGCACAAGTTTCAGTTCACGTATTGCCGAGCCGACTTGAGGCGTTACGCTTAGCTAGCCCGATTCGAGGTAGGGTAGCCGAAACGATCCGATTTGAGAATTTTCTTTGTAAAAAGAGATCATGATAGGCCCCATAAGGCAAAAAAGAATAAAATTTTGGGATTTCAAAAAAAAATGTTACCCAGTTTTGGATCGTGCACAGGGCTCGGGTCACGTAGCATCGAGGTGCCCTGGGTGACATGATTTGAGCGAAAAGTCAACGGTGGCATGATTCGTGCAAAAACATTGGAGGCCATTAAGGCTCAAGGTGGTTCGAGTTGAAAACTTTGGGCGTTAACCAAAAAGAAAAAGTTAACCGCTTTTGGATCATAGACACGGCTCGAGGCACTTAGAATCAAGTCGAGCACGGTGACATGAGTCGTGCAAAAAATTTGGAGATGACTCGAGTCGAGGCATCCGACTCTATCTGAGTTCAAAACTTTGGGACTTGACAAAAATAAGAAAAAAGAAAAAGTTACCCGATTTTGGATCACGTAAGTGAGTGGGCCACTCAGAATCAAGGCGAGTGCGGTTACATGAGTCGAGCGAAAAAAAATGGACGCGATTAAGGCTCGAGGAAATTCGAATCAGGGTAGCTGATTCGATTCGAAAACTTTGGCCGTTAGCAAAAAGAAGAGTTAATTGCTTTTGGATAACGTACATGACTTGGGGCACATAGAATCAAGTCAAGCACGGTAACATGAGTGGTTCAAAAAAATTTTAGGCGATTAAGGCTCGAGGCGATTTGAGTCGGGGTTGCTGACATGATTCGAGTTGAAATCTTTGGGTGTTAACCAAAGAAGGAAGAAGTTAATCACTTTTGGATCACGTACATGACTCGGGGCACCAAGTCGAGCATGGTGACATGAGTCCTGCAAAAAAACTGGAGTCGGTTAAACCTCAAGGCGATACGAGTCAGGGTTGCCGACACAATTTGGGTTGAAAACTTTGGGCATTAACCCAAAAAAAGAGTTGACTGCCTTTGGATCATGTACATTACTCGACGCACTTAGAATCATGTCGAGCACGATGACATGAGTCATGCAAAAAAATTTGAGGTAGTTAAGGCTTGACGCAATTCGAGTCGGGGTTCGGGTAGTTGGGGCGATTCGTGTCGAGGTTGCCGACACGGTTTGAGTTGAAAACTTTGGGCATTAACCCAAAAAAAAAAAAGTTGACCTCTTTTGGACCACGTACATGACTCGGGGCACTTAGACTCAAGTCAAGCACGGTGACATGTGTTGTGCGAGAAATTGCAAACCCAACCCAGATGGAAATTGCATTTGGAAGAGTTTTTCGCACTCGTGGAAATCACAAAACCCCACCCGCGGGGAATTCAACACTTGGGAGATTTTTCTACCCTTCCAAAAATTGTAAACCCCACCAGCTCAGAATTTGGGACTCGGGAGATTTTTTTCCCCCTCGTGGAAATTTTAAAAAACCCCACTTGCCTGAAATTTGGCACTCAGGAGATTTTTTTGCCCTGGCAGAAATTTCTACAAAACCCCTCCCTCCCGCCCAGAATTTGGCACTCGGGAGATTTTTTCCGTCCTGGCGGAAATTGCAAAACCCACCCACCAAGAATTTGGCACTGGGAGATATTTATGCCCTCGTGAAAATTGCAAACCCCACTCACCGAGAATTTAGCACTTGGGAGATTTTTTCGCCCTCGTGGAAATTTTCACAAAACCCCACCCGCCCGGAATGTGGCACATGGGAGATTTTTTTGCCCCGGCAGAAATTGCAAAACCCCACCTGTCGAGAATTCGGCACTTGGGAGATTTCTTTGCCCTCGCAAAAATTTTCACAAAACCCCACCCGCTCAAAATTTGGCACCTGGGAGAGTTTTCCCGCCCTCGTGAAAAATTGCAAACCCCACTCGCCCGAAATTTGGCACTTGGAAGATTTTCCCGCACTCGTACTTAAAGAGTCGACTTGGTGGGCTGACTTGGCCGGGTGACTTGATGAACGAACTTAAAGAGTCGACTTGGTGGGTTGAACTAGCGGGGTGACTTGGTGGGCTGAGCTGGCAGGGTGACTTGATGAACGAACTTAGAGAGTCAACTTTGTGAGAGTACTCGATGGGTTGAACTGGCGGGGTGACTTGATGAACGAACTTAAAGAGTCAACCTGGTGAGAGAACTTGGTGGGCCAAGCTGGTGGGGTGAATTGATGAACGGACCTAAAGAGTTAACTTTGTGAGTGTACTTGGTGGGCTGACCTGGCGGGGTGACTTGATGACCGAACATAAAGGGTCGACTTGGTGAGAGTACTTGGCGGGCCGACCTGGCGGAGCGACTTGATGAACGAACTTAAAGAGTTGACTTGGTGAGAGTACTTGGTGGGGTGACCTAATGAACAAACCTAAAGAGTCGACCTGGTGAGAGTACTCGGTGGGCCGACCTGGCGGGGTGACTTGGTGAGCAAACTTAAAGAGTCAACTTGGTGAGAGTAGTTGGTGGGCTGACCTGGCGGGGTGACTTGACGAACGAACTTAAAGAGTCGACTTGGTGGGCCAACTTGGCAGAGTGACTTCATGAACGAACTTAAAGAGTCCACTTGGTTGGCCGACCTGGCGGGGTGACTTGATGAACAAACTTAAAGAGTCAACTTGGTGAGAGTAATTTGTGGGCTGACCTGGTAGGGTGACTTGATGAATGAACTTAAAGAGTCAACTTGGTGGGGGGACTTGATGAACGCACTTGAAGGGTCGACTTGGTGGGGTGATTCTACGAACGGACCTAAAGAGTTGAATTGGTGAGAGTACTTGGTGGGGTGACTTGATGAAAGGACTTAAAGAGTCGACTTGGTGAGAGTACTTGGTGGGGCAACTTGATGAACACACTTGAAGAATTGACTTGGTTAGAGTACTTGGTGGGGCGACTTGATGAATGGACTCAAAGAGTCGACTTGGTTAGAGTACTTGATGAGCAGACTTAAAGGGTCAACTTGGTGAGTGTACTTGGTGAGGTGAACTAATGAACGGACTTAAAGAGTCAACTTGGTGGGAGTACTTGGTCCGCCAACCTAGTTGGGTGACTTCATGGACGAACTTAAAGAGTCGACTTGGTTAGAGTACTTGTTCTGGTGACTTGATGAACGGACTTGAAGAGTCAACTTGGTGGGGTGACTTGATGAAAGGACTTAAAGAGTCAACTTGGTGAGATACTTGGTGGGGCAACTTGATGAACGGACTTAAATGGTCGACTTGGCGGGGTGACTTGATGAACAGACCTAAAGAGTTGACTTGGTGAGAGTACTTTGCGAGGTGAAATTATGAACGGACTTAAAGAGTCGACTTGGTGGGAGTACTTGGTGGGCTGACTTGGTGGGGTGACTTGATGAACAGACTTATAGAGTCGACTTGGTGAGAGTACTTGTTCTGGTGACTTGATGAAAGGACTTAAAGAGTTGACTTGGTGTGGTGACTTGATGAATGAACTTAAAGGGTCGACTTTGTAGGGTGACTTGATGAACGGACCTAAAGAGTTGACTTGGCGAGAGTACTCGGTGTGGTGACCTAATGAAAAGACCTAGAGAGTCGACTTGGTGAGAGTACTTGGTGGGCCAACTTGGTTGGGTGACTTCGTGAACTGACTTAAAGAGTCAACTTGGTGGGAGTACTTGGTGGGGTGACTTGATGAATAGACTATAAGGGTCGACTTGGCAAGGTGACTTGCTGAGCCCAGAATAAAGTTCCTCACGAGGAATCATTTGATCGGCGCAAACCAATGTTGGCCTTTGCGAGCCACCGCTCGTCACGACAGATCGATGGACCTCATGCTCATTTCAGCCGACCGCATGCCACTTGCAGCTGCAAATGGCCATCTCTATTCATCACTGGGGAGGGAAAAATTTTGTAGTGCAACGCCCAAGCAGACGTGCCCTTGGCCGAGGCCTCAGGCGCAACTTGCATTCAAAGACTTGATGATTCACGGGATTCTGCAATTCACACTAAGTATCACATTTCGCTACATTCTTCATCATGGCGAGAGCCGAGATATCCATTGCCAAGAGTCGTGATTTTATTTTGTTTTTTTCTTTTGGTGACCCAAGCACACAACGCACTGGCTCGCGCTTCATTCTTTGGATTTCTAAGGTGCGCGATGCACCCGTGTGTTGGGTGTTGACACATATCGAACCTTGAGCACCCAACAGGTGCGATGAGGAATGCTGTGGTGTGTCCCCGCCCCATCACCTTGCAAAGGTGGGAGGCGACGCATGGGAGAGCCGTGTCAGCGGATGGGGCCCCTACCCCACAAATCATGCGAGTGCACCCATCCTAAACACAGAACACTCCAAGCGATGAGTCAACACACCTGGGCAAGGCAACGGGGGGTTGCGGCAGTCCCGACTTGCTGCTGTCGAAATGATGGATCCTTGGCACAGTGCCGCACACCCGATCGGACCATGAAATCTCAATGGGGGATGAGGCTCAGACCCCCTCTGAACTGCAACCGAGTAGAGACCTCTTGCTCCGACGCGGATGTCATTCAAAGGCACTGATCCTAATCCAGATTGCATCCGAGTCTCTTCTTCACCCCATGGGGAATCCACGCTTTCAATCATGGGCATTCGATGTGACCCTCGACCTTGACGGTGCTGGACCCGTAGCTTGGCCATCCACCACATCACTGCAGGGCCGAGTGTCCGCACGTCGCCAAGATTTTAGGGGCGAGGAGGAGGCTATCACGCTTACTAGGAATTCCTCATTGAAGATCAATAATTGCAATGGTCTATCCCCATCACGATGCAATTTGGCAAGATTTTGCAAACCTTTCAGGCTAGGGAGAGAAACTCATTGGTTGCATTAGTGTAGCACGCGTGTGGCCCAGAACATCTAAGGGCATCATAGACCTATTATTGCCTCAAACTTCCATGGCCTAGGAGGCCATAGTCCCTCTAAGAAGCTGGCCACGAAGGGGAACCTCCACGTAGCTAGTTAGCAGGCTGAGGTCTCGTTTGTTAATAAAATTAACCAGACAAACTACTCCACCAACTAAGAACGGCCATGCACCACCACCCATAGAATCAAGAAAGAGCTCTCAATCTGTCAATCCTTACTATGTCTGGACCTGGTAAGTTTCCCCGTGTTGAGTCAAATTAAGCCGCAGGCTCCACTCCTAGTGGTGCCCTTCTATCAATTCCTTTAAGTTTCAGCCTTGCAAAAATACTCCCCCCGGAACCCAAACACTTTGATTTCTTAGAAGGTGCTGGCAGAGTCCTTAGAGCAACATCCACTGATCCCTAGTCGGCATCGTTTATGGTTGAGACTAGGATGGTATCTGATTGTCTTCGAGCCCCCAACTTTCATTCTTGATTAATGAAAACATCCTTGGCAAATGCTTTCGTAGTGGTTCGTCTTCCATAAATCCAAGAATTTCACCTCTGAAAATGAAATAGGAATGCCCCCGACAGTCCCTATTAGTCATTACTCTGGTCTTGAAGGCCAATGGAATAGGACCAGACTCCTATCGCGTTATTCCATGCTAATGTATTCAGAGCATAGGCTTGCTTTGAGCACTCTAATTTTTTCAAAGTAACGGCGCTGGAACCGTGACCCAGCCAATTAAGGCCAGTGCACACCCAGAAGGCAGATCGACTGTGATGACCCAAGGTCCAACTACAAGCTTTTTAATTGCAACAACTTAAATATACGCTATTGGAGCTAGAATTACCATGGCTGCTGGCACCAGACTTGCCCTCCAATGGATCCTCGTTAAGGGATTTAGATTTTACTCATTCCAATTACCAGACTCGATGAGCCTAGTATTGTTATTTATTGTCACTACCTCCCCGTGTTAGGATTGGGTAATTTGTGCGTCTGCTACCTTCCTTGAATGTGGTAGCCATTTCTTAGGCTCCCTCTCCAGAATTGAACCCTAATTCTCCATCACCCATCACCACCATGGTAGGCCTCTATCCTACCATCGAAAGTTGATAGGGCAGAAATTTGAATGAAGCGTCACCAACACAAAGGCCGTGCGATCCGTCGAGTTATCATGAATCACCAGAATAGCGGGCGAGCCCACGCTGACCTTTTATCTAATAAATGCATCCCTTTCAAGAGTCTTGATTTGGTGCACATATTAGCTCTAGAATTACTACGATTATCCGAGTAGCAAAGTACCATCAAAGAAACTATAACTAATTTAATGAGCCATCCGCAGTTTCACAGTCTGAAATAGTTCATACTTAGACATGCATGGCTTAATCTTTGAGACAAGCATATGACTACTGGCAGGATCGACCAGGTAGCTTCTAACAACGAGGGGACCCCCAAGACCTCCTACAACCAAGGGATGCCCGTCGCGATGGGAAACCGAAATTTGCATTCGCTCCGTCATACATCCAAACATAATTCGCTGCACAAGCAACAAGAATGACATTCACAGCACATGCAGGACTCGAAACACTCAAAGATTTCACACAAGAGGAAAGTGTCCCATCGTCGACCGGAGAGGGCCAAACAGGGAGCCTCGGTTCATAGGAACCTGGGAAGAACACCCCGTACGGAACCCTTTACCCTCAAACTCGCTATCGCCACTACTCGGAAAGAAGCCTTGAGTCTGTATGAGATGGCACCGCGCACGTAGCCACCTCAATTGTACGGCCACTCAGAGACATCCATTTCCCAGGCATATGCCTCCTACATGCCTGTTGAGGTGCACCCACACAGAAAAAATCCTTCTCAATCGAAACAAACATTTTCCCATGACGAAGAGCTGGTTGTCGAAGTGCCAACAGAGACCACTGTGCTGAAGGGTGAAGGGTCGTGTGAGTCAAAAACATGGCTGGTTATGCGATTGGTGGGGGCATCACTGTGCACGCGACCACCTCAATTATAAGGCTGCTCAAGGGCATCGTGTATAACACCCCCTTCGTACATTTATAGGTGATGAGAGCCTGCCCGCATACACGGACATGTCTAACCTCTGGAAAATATCTCCTTTCCCAGCATAGCCTCGCTAACCATTCCCTGTGACACGTGATCTGCCAGCGCAGGTACAAAAAAGTTCCTACGGATGAACACTCTCACACTAGCATTGTCGGACAAGCTTCAATCTCATGCACATGCACATACCGAAGAACTGCACCGTGAGGGAACTACCCATGACCACCCACATCTCGACAAAAAGAATTTGTGCGATTTCTTCCCCTAGACAGACACGTTGGGCCTGCACTTGTTGGAGCATTGCAAAGACGAGCTCTCTGGTTCATAGGAGCCTAAGAAGAACATCTCGTATGAAACTCGTTCCACCAAAATGCTCGAATCACAAATGCTAGTAGCAGAGTCGTAATGCAAAGATGTACACTGTGTACGTGACCGAGTAAGGACACTTAGAGACATCCATTTCCCAAGCATATGCCCCCTACATGCTTTTTGGTGCACCCCATACAAACGACCATACTTCAACAAGCCCTCCCAGAATTTTGCATCTGAAGAGAGATGAAACACCCCTGGCTTTTTGTCCACACAATGCAAACACCGAATGCTCTCATTAGGGGGAGCTGAAGAAGAGTATCTCCCGCAGAACCCATGAGCCACAGCCGTTCAGATAGCACAGGGCAGGACAGGGCATGGAGAGTTTCCACATCCAAACAAAAATTATTGGTAATACTCTACACTTCTACTGGCCTGGACCACAAAGGTTGTCGCAATAGTGCCATGTACTTCTGTAGGATGAGACAGTGAAGAGGCAAGCATGCACCGAGAACGCACTAGCGAATAAATTATGCGGCAACTAAACCTTTCGCCAACCCCCCTCTCAATCTCAAGGCTCTACCAATAAGAAAAAACTTAGGGTGGAGAGTGGACCCTTGATGAAATTAGGGACGTCGAACAATGCACCTGTGAAACCATCTCTTTCCTTCTTGCCATCCAGGCAGGATAAAAATGCAATGATAGAACGTGCCAATGAGACGAAGCCCTTGGCTAAAAGATACAACTCCATACACAATTAGCAACAAGCGCATCTTAGAATTGAACACCAAATGTGCAGTGTGTTGCAAGCCATGTAGACACCTACATATAGGGTGTATTTAACAAAACAAAGCGACAAGTACTTCCCACCAGCTCTGCCACTGCGATATTATTGAATGGGATATATACTCACCATCACAGATTAATGACCATCATTACCGTCTTGGATTAGATACAAGCACATTGAGCTTCATCTGATCAACTGGATGAATTTCACCTTGAAGGGGCCCAATCCAGAAGTTTCGAAGGTCATCTCCTGGAACTCTCAAGAACAAGGCCCATCTTACATGCAAACTCTGCTACTGCAAAAACATAGGTTGCAATTAAAGAGAAATTGCAAGGCCGTCACAATGCCCCGAGGCCAATGCTCCGACTAAGTCAATTTTCTCTTGCAATCACCATGCTGCCATTCACAGAGAGATCTCCCCATTCACTTGTGACATGACGCACAATCCAAGTGCTAGACATGAGCTCACCCTTGAAAGGCCACTTTCCAAGGCATCCCCTGATGATACATTGGAATGAAAACTGATGTCGAACCATTCCCAATGTTGTGCCGATCGAGTTGACACAAAGGAGACCTTGGGGAGCTCCTGCGTAGCAATCGGGATGTGCTTTCATACCCATCTCTCACAAAGACCAATGTTAGCTATGAAAAAATTTGGAATCCAAGGGCTTGCATCCATCGATATCGTCGGCACTGGGTCTATATACAAAGGCCACGAAGAGGTTTCGAGAAGAGAAGCCCCCCCTGCTCGCTCGCACAAACATCCCAAAGTCTAGACACAAGCCCCCATTAGCATCACTCTCTAGATCACCGCAATGACACACATTGGAATGACAACCGTTGTCAAAAAACTCCCAAAATTGTGGCAATGGAGTGAGAAAGAGGAGCAACTTTGGGGAGGAGGTGCATAGCAAATGGGCTGCTCCTTCACTCCGCTCTTATATACATATCCGATGTCGCTGATTTCTGATCAAATGGCCATGGGGAGTTTCTGATAACAAAGGCTCCCTTGTCACTCATGATGCGCAGCCCAACTGCTAGATGATAGCTCGCCCTTCAGATCGTTGCCCAGGCACCCACCACAATGACACCATTGGAACGACAACCGCTGCCGAACCATTCTGAAAATTTTGAGCCAAAGAAGTTGTTGCGAAGAGAATGACTCTGAGGAGAGAGCACTCACATAGAAAAATTGGGATGGCTTCATGGCCCTTCCAATAGAGAAACGATGCTGGTGCCAATATTCGAAATTCGAATAACGTGTCTTTCTCGAACACCAGCACCGATTCTATTGGGGAGGGTCACCGAGAGCTTTTGTTATCAAAGCCTCCCATTGTAGCTACGATAAGCATGCAAAAAATTTTGCTAGAGCACCAAGCAGCCACCCACCTCATGGCCAGAGACAAGGGCTCGCCATTAGATCAACTTCAAAATCATAGAACAAACGTGGTGTAGAATGGCAACTGCTGCCAAGTCTCTTCCGTAATTGCGTCAGTCGAGTGATCGAAGAAGGTGATCTAAGAAAGGGTCCAAGCGTAGGCATTCATTGGGGGATTCATGCCAATGGCATAAATTTATGCAATACTCGAGCAACACTGGATGGAGGCACTAGACGAGGGCTCCCATTTTAGATCGAGTTTTAAAATCCCCAAGAAGATGTGGTGAGGGCTGGCAACCGTTGCCAAACCTTTTTCCAAAATTGCGCCCGCTGAGTGACAAGAAAACATGATCTAAAGGAGAGTCTAGGAATAGCACCCTCGAGGGTGGGCTTCATGCCCCTCTAATTATTTCAACGTCGGCGTCCACCGTTTCAAAATTTGACATATCCATCTGCCCTGAAAGCGGCGTTGAATCAATGAGGGTGGCATGGGAGAGGCTCGTGACAACCACCTCTCCCATTATAGCTGCGATAGGCATGAAAAAATTTTTGCTAGAGTGACAAAGCACCCACCTCATGGCTATAGACAAGGGCTCACCATCAGATAAACTTCAAAATCACAGAACAGACATGATGTAGAATGGCAACCGCTACCAAGCCTCTTCCGTAATTGCATTGGTCGAGTGATCGAAGAAGGTGATCTAAGAGAGGGTCTAAACGTAGGCATTCGTTGTGGGATTCGTGCTGATGGAATAAATTTATGCAACACCCTAGCAACACTGGAAGGAGGTGCTACACGAGGGCTCCTATTTTAGATCAAGTTTTAAAATCACCAAGTAGTAGACACGGTGAGGGCTAGCAACCGCTGCCAAACCTTTTTCCAAAATTGTGCCACCTGAGTGACAAGAAAACATGATCTTAAGGAGATTCGAGGTATAGCACCCATGAGGGTGGGCTTCATGCCCCTCTAATTGATTCAATGTCGGCGTCCACCATTTCAAAATCTGACATATCCATCCGCCCTGACAGTGGCGTTGAATCAATATGAGGGGGGCATGGGAGAGCCTCGTGGCAAACCACCTCTCCCATTGTAGCCGCGATAGGCATGCAAAATTTTTTTCTAGAGCGCCAAGCACCCACCTAATGGCTATAGACAAGGGCTCGCCATTAGATCAACTTCGAAATTACAGAACATACGCAATGTAGGATGGCAACCGCTGCCAAGTCTCTTCCATAATTGCGTCGGTCGAGTGATCAAAGAAGGTGATCTAAGAGAGGGTCCAAGCATAGGAATTTGTTGGGGGATTTACGCCGATGGCATAAATTTATGCAATAACCGAGCAACACAGGACGGAGGTGCTAGACGAGGGCTCTCATTTTAGATCGAGTTTTAAAATCACCAAGTAGATGCGGTGAGGGCTGGCAACCGCTACCAAACCTTTTTCCAAAATTGCACCAGCTAAGTGACAAGAAAACATGATCTAAAGGAGAGTTGAGGAATAGCACATCGAGGGTGGGCTTCATGATCCTCTAATTGATTCAACATCGGCGTCCACCATTTCAAAAATTGACATATCCATCCACCTTGACACCGGCGTTGAATCAATGAGAGGGGCACGGGAGAGGCTCGCGGAAACCACCTCTCCTATATAAGCTATTAGTGTGAGGCTCACTCTACATTAGAAAATAGCAAAAACACCGAAAACTGCCTTAAAAATCCAAATCCTTGAAAATTCTGATCAAACAGCCATTCACGACCCAATTTTTTATGAGGTCGGCAGAGGAGCAAAAGATTGTCATCGGTTAGGAGATGTGAGTTCATGGAGCCAAGGGACTGAAATGGTCATCGAGCTCATCCAATCAACTGGATGAATTTCACCTTGAAGGGGGCCCAATCCAAAATTTCTAGAGGTCATCTCCTGGAACTCTCAAGAACAAGGTCCATCTTACATGCGAACTCTGCTACTGCACAAACATAGGTTGCAATTAAAGAGAAATTGCGAGGCCATCACACTGGCCTGAGGCCAATGCTCTGACTCAATCAATTTTCTCTTGCAATCACCATGCCACCGTTCATAGAGAGATCTCCCCATTCACTTGTGACACGATGCACAATCCAAGTGCTAGATGCGAGCTCGCCCTTGAAAGAAAGATCACTTTCCAAGACATCCCCCGATGACACATTGGAAGGACAACTGCTGTTGAACCATTCCCAATGTTGTGCCGATTGAGTTGGCACAGAGGTGACCTTAGGGAGCTCTCGTGTAGCAATCGGGATGTGCTTTCATACCCATCTCTCACAAAAACCAATGTTAGCTATGAACAAATTTAGAATCCAAGGCTCGTATCCATCAATATCGTCGGCACTGGGTCTATATATTCAAAGGCCATGGAGAGGTTTCGATAAGAGAAGCTCCCCTGCTCACCCGCACAAACATCCCAAATGCTAGACATAAGCTCCCACCCTTAGCATTGCTCTCTAGATCACCACAATGACACATTGGAATGACAACTGTTGTCGAACAACTCCCAAATTTGTGCCGATGGAGTGAGAAAGAAGAGAAAGTTTTGGGAGCCGCGCATAGCAAACGGGCTGCTGCTTCATTCCGCTCTTATATATAGATCCGATGTCGTTGATTTCATTTGGAATCCGAGGCTGCATTCATCCTTGCTCACACAAGAAAATGGCTCTTCTCATTGAATGGCCATGAGGAGCTTCCGATTACAAAGGCTCCCTTGTCACTCGTGATGTGTAGCCCAACTGCTAGACGACGGCTTGCCCTTCAGATTGTTGCCTAGGCAACCACCACAATGGCACCATTGGAACGACAACCGCTGCCGAACCATTCCAAAAATTTTGTGCCAAAGAAATTGTTGTGAAGAGAACCACTCTAGGGAGAGAGCACTCACATAACAAAATCGGGATGCCTTAACGGCCCTTCTAATAGAAATGATGCTGGTGCCAATATTCCAAATCCGAATAACATGTCTTTCTCAAACACTAGCACCACTTCTATTAGGGAGGGTCGCCGAGAGATTTTTTTATCATAGCCTCCCACTATAACCACGATAGGCATGCAAAAAATAATACTAGAGCTCCAAGCACCCACCTCATGGCTAGAGATAAGGGCTCGCCATTAGATCAACTTCAAAATTGCAGAACAGATGCGCTGTAGAATGGCAACCGCTGCCAAGTCTCTTCCGTATTTTGCGTCGGTCGAGTGATCGAAGAAGGTGATCTAAGAGAGGGTCCAAGCGTAGGCATTCGTTGGGGGATTCGTGCCGATAGAAAAAATTCATGCAATACCCTAGCAACACCAGATGGAGGTGCTAGACGAGGGTTCCCGTTTTAGATCAAGTTTTAAAATCACCAAGTAGATGCGGTGAGGGCTGGTAACCGTTGCCAAACCTTTTTCTAAAATTATGCCAGTTGAGTGACAAGAAAACATGATCTAAAGGAGAGTTGAGGAATAGCACCTCGAGGGTGGGCTTCATGCCCCTCCAATTGATTCAACGTCGGCGTCCACCATTTCAAAATCTGACATTTCCATCCACCTTGACATCGGCATTGAATCAATGAGAGGGGCACGGGAGAGGCTCATGGCAACAACCTCTCCTATATAAGCTATTAGTGCGAGGCTCGCTCTGCATTAGAAATTAGTGAACACACCGACATCCGCCTTAAAAATCCAAATCGTTGAAAGTTCTGACCAAACAGCCATCCACGACCCAATTTTTTATGAGGTCGTCTATAAGGAGCAAAAGATTGTCATCGGTTAGGAGATGTGAATTCGTGGAGCCAAGGGACTGAAATGGTCATCGAGCTCATCTGGTCAATTGGATGAATTTCACCTTGAAGGGGCCCAATCCAAAAGTTTTGGAGGTCATCTCCTGGAACTCTCAAGAACAAGGCCTATCTTACTTGCAAACTCTGCTACTATGCAAACATAGGTTGCAGTTAAAGAGAAATTGCAGGGCCATCACAGTGGCCCGAGGCCAATGCTCCAACTAAGTCAATTTTCTATTGCAATCACCATGCCATCGTTCATAGAGAGATCTCCCCATTCACTTGTTATGTGATGCACAATCCAAGTGATAGACGTGAGCTCGCCCTTGAAAGGCCACTTTCCAAGACATCCCTGATGACACATTGGAATGACAACCACTGTCGAACCATTCCTAATGTTGTGCCAATCAAGTTGGCACAAAGGCGACCTTAGGGAGCTCCCGCATACCAATTGAGATGTACTTTCGTACCCATCTCTCACAAAAACCAATGTTAGCTGTGAACAAATTTAGAATCCAAGGCTCGTATCCATCGATATCGTCGACACTAGGTCTATATATTCAAAGGCCACGAAGAGGTTTCGATAAGAGAAGCTCCCCTGCTCGCTCGCACAAACATCCCAAATGCTAGACACAAGCTCCCACCCTTAGCATCGCTCTCCAGATCGCCGCAATGACACATTGGAACGACAACCGCTGTTGAACAACTCCCAAATTTATGCCGATGGAGTGAGAAAGATGAGCAACTTTGGGGAGCTGTGCATAGCAAACGGGCTGCTGCTTCTTTCTGCACTTATATATAGATCTGATGTCATTGATTTCATTTGGAATTCGAGGCTGCATTCGTCCTTGCTCACACAAGCAATGGCTCTTCTCATCGAATGGTCATGGGGCTCTTCCAATTACAAAGGCTCCCTTGTCACCTGTGATGCGCAGCCCAACTGCTAGACGACAGCTCGCCCTTCAGATCGCTGCCCAGGCAACCACCACAATGGTACCATTGGAATGACAACCGCTACCAAACCATTCCAAAATTATTTTTCCAAAGAAGTTGTTGCAAAGAGAATGACTCTAGGGAGAGAGCCCTCGCATAGCAAAATCGGGATGGCTTCACGGCAGCTGGATGGGATTTGAATTCATGGAGCCAAGGGAGTGAAATGGTCATTGAGCTCATCCGATCAACTAGATGAATTTCACCTTGAAGGGGCCCAATACAAAAGTTTTGAAGGTCATCTCTTGGAACTGTCAAGAACAAAGGCCAATCTTACATGCAAACTCTGCTACTGTGCAAACATAGGTTCCAATTATAGAGAAATTGCAAGGCCATCACAATGGCCCAAGGCCAATGCTCTGACTACTAAGTCAATTTTCTCTTGCAATCACCATGCCACCGTTCCCAGAGAGATCTCCCCATTCACTTGTGATGACGCACAATCCAAGTGCTAGACACAAGCTTTCCCCTGAAAGGACGCGTTCCAAGACATCCCAATGACACATTGGAACGACAACCACTGTCGAACCATTCCCATTGTTGTGCCGACCAAGTTCGCATAGAGGTGATCTTAGGGAGCTCCTGCGTATCGATCAGGAAGTGCTTTCGTACCCATCTCTCAGAAAAACCAAAGTTAGCTGAACAATTTTAGAATCCAAGGCTCGTATCCATTGATATCGTCGGCACTGGGTCTATATTCAAAGGCCACGGAGAGGTTCCAATAATAGAACCTCCCCTGCTCACTTGCAAAAACATCCCCAAATGCTAGACGCAAGCTCCCGCCCTTAGCATCACTCTCTAGATCACCGCAATGACACATTGGAATGAAAACCGCTGTCGAACAACTCCTGAATTTATGCCGATGGAGTGAGAAAGAAGAGCCAGATCGAGTTGACGAAAATGGCTAAGCCAGATTGGGTCGGCCAGCATGGCTCGGCCACCATTTTTTGCAAAGACCTTTCGATATTAAAGCTCCCATGTAGCCGCGATAAGTACACCATGAAAAATTGCTAGAGCGCTGAGAACCCATAGCAAATTGCCATTATACCAAGCAACACTGGAGTGCTAGACAAGGGCTCATGTTTAGATCAAGTTTTAAAATCACCAAAAAGACAAGCCATGGATCGGCAACCACTGCCTCACCTTTTCCAAAATTGAGTCACCGGAAAACATGATCTAAAGGAGAGCCGAGGAAAAGCACTGAGATCATTTCATGCCCCTTCCATTGATTCAACATCACCATACACCGTTTGAAAACCCAACAATTCGATCCGCCTAGATACCAATGTTGAATCAATGAAAGGGGCATGGGAGAGGCTTGCGGCAACAACCTCTCCTATATAAGCTCTTAGTGCAAGGATCGCTCTGCATTAGAAATCTGTGATAGCACGGACAACTCCCTTAAAAAAAAAATTCAATGAAAAATGTCACCAAACAGCCATCCACGACACTATTTTTGGAGCTCGCCCAGAATGGCTCGGCCAGAATGGCTTGCCCAGATCAGCTCGGCTAGATCGGGTTGGCCAGCATGGTGACTTGCTAACTTGGTGAGAGTACTTGGAACTGTGAAGAACAAAGGCCAATCTTACATGCAAACTCTACTACTATGCAAACATAAGTTGTAATTATAGAGAAATTGCAAGAGGCCGTCACAATGGCCCGAGACCAATGCTCGGACTACTAAGTCAATTTTCTCTTGCAATCACAATGCCGCCGTTCACAAAGAGATCTCCCCATTCACTTGTGACGACGCACAATCCAAGTGCTAGACGCGAGATCACCCTTGAAAGGCCGTGTTCAAAGACATCTCGATGACACATTGGAACGACAACTGCTATCGAACCATTCCCAATGTTCTACCGATCGAGTTGGCACAGAGGCAATCTTAGGGAGCTCCCACGTATCTATCAGGAAGTTCTTTCGTACCCATCTCTCACAAAAACCAATGTTAGCTGAACAATTTTAGAATCCAAGGCTCGTATCCATCGATATCGTTGGCACTGGGTCTATATTCAAAGGCCATGGAGAGGTTCTGATAAGAGAAGCTCCCCTGCTCGCTTGCACAAACATCCCCAAATTCTAGACGCAAGCTCCTACCCTTAGCATCGCTCTCCAGATCACCGCAATGACACGTTGGAATGACAACCGCTGTCTAACAACTCCCAAATTTGTGCCGATGGAGTGAGAAAGAAGAGCCAGATCGGGTCAATGAAAATGGCTAAGCCAAATCGGGTCAGTCAGCATGGCTCGGCCACCATTTTTTTCTGAGAGCTTTCGATATTAAAGGTCCCATGTAGCCGTGATAAGTACACCATGACAAATTGCTAGAGCGCTGAGCACCCATAGCAAATTGCCATTATACCAAGCAACGCCGGAGTGCTAGACAAGGGCTCACGTTTAGATCAAGTTTTAAAATCACCAAAAAGACACGCCATGGATTGGCAACCACTGCCTCACCTTTTCCAAAATTGAGTCATCGGAAAACATGATCTAAAGGAGAGCCAAGGAAAAGCACTGAGATTGTTTCATGCCCCTTTCATTCATTCAAAATCAGCATACACCATTTGAAAACCCAACAATCCGATCTACCTAGACAATGGGAGAGGCTCGTGGCAACAACCTCTCCTATATAAGCTATTAGTGCGAGGCTCGCTCTGCATTAGAAATCTATGATAGCATGGACAACTCCCTTAAAAATCCAATTCAATGAAAAATGTGACCAAATAGCCATCCACGACACCATTTTTGGAGCTTGGCCAGATCGGGTCGGCCAGCATGGCTCGCCTAGAATGGCTCGGCCAGCATGGCTCGCCCAGATCGGGTCGGCCAGAATGGCTCGCCCAGAACGGCTCGGCCGGATCGGGTCGGTTAGCATGGTGACTTGGTTACTTGGTGAGAGTACTTGGAACTGTCAAGAACAAAGGCCAATCTTACATGCAAACTCTGCTACTGCGCAAACATAGGTTGCAATTATAGAGAAATTGCAAGGCCGTCACAATGTCCTGAGGCCAATGCTCTGACTACTAAGTCAAATTTCTCTTGCAATCGCCATGCCGCCGTTCACAGAGAGATCTCCCCATTCACTTGTGACGACGCACAATCCAAGTGCTAGACGCGAGCTCGCCCTTAAAAGGTCGCGTTCCAAGACATCCCGATGACACATTGGAACGATAATTGTTGTCGAACCATTCCCAATGTTCTGCCGATCGAGTTGGCACAGAGGCGATCTTAGGGAGCTCCCGCGTATCGATCGGGAAGTGCTTTCGTACCCATCTCTCACAAAAACCAATGTTAGCTGAACAATTTTAGAATCCAAGGCTCGTATCCATCGATATCGTCGGCACTAGGTCTATATTCAAAGGCCACGGAGAGGTTCCGATAAGAGAATCTCCCCTGCTCGCTTGCACAAACATCCCTAAATGCTAGACACAAGCTCCTGCCCTTAGCATCACTCTCCAGATCACTGCAATGACACATTGGAATGACAACCGCTGTTGAACAACTCCCAAATTTGTGCCGATGGAGTGAGAAAGAAGAGCCAGATCGGGTCAACAAAAATAGATAAGCCAGATCGGGTTGACGAAAATGACTAAGCCAGATCGGGTTGGCCAGCATGGCTCGCCCAGATCGGGTTAGCCAGCATGGCTCGCCCACCATTTTTTGCCAAGAGCTTTCAATATTAAAGCTCCCATGTAGCCACGATAAATATACCATGACAAATTGCTAGAGCGCCGAGCACCCATAGCAAATTTCCATTATCCCAAGCAACGCCGGAGTGCTAGACAAGGGCTCGCATTTAGATCAAGTTTTAAAATCACCAAAAAGACACGCCATGGATCGGCAACCGCTGCCTCACCTTTTCCAAAATTGAGTCATCGAAAAACATGATCTAAAGGAAAGCCAAGGAAAAGCACTGAGATCGTTTCATGCCCCTTACATTGATTCAACATCAGCATACACCGTTTGAAAACCCAACAATCCGATGCGCCTAGACACCAATGTTGAATCAATGAAAGGGGTATGGGAGAGGCTCGAGGCAACAACCTCTCCTATATAAGCTATTAGTGTGAGGCTCGCTCTGCATTAGAAATCTGTGGTAGCACAGACAACTCCCTTAAAAATCCAATTCAATGAAAAATGTGACCAAACAGCCATCCACGACACCATTTTTGGAGCTCAGCCAAATCGGGTCAGCCAGCATGGCTCTCCCAGATCGGCTCGGCCAGCATGGCTCGCCCAGATCAGCTCAGCCAGCATGGCTCGGCCAGAACGGCTTGCCCAGATCGGCTCAGCCAGAATGGCTCACCCAGATCGGCTCGCCCAGATCAGCTCAGCCAGAACGGCTCGGCCAGCATGGCTTGGCCAGAAAGACTCGGCCAGCATGGCTTGGCCATAATGGCTTGCCCAGATCGGTTCTCCTAGATCGGCTCGGCCAGGATGGTTCAGCCAGAATGGCTCACCCAGATCAGGTCGCCCAGCATGGCTCACCTAGATCAGGTCAGCTAGCAAGGCTCGGCTAGCATGGCTCACCCAGATCGGGTCAGCCAGAATGGCTCGCCTAAATCGGCTCGGCCAGCATGGCTCTGCCAGAATGGCTCGCCCAGATCAGATCGGCTAGCATGGCTCGCCCAGATCGGCTCGGCCAGGCTGGCTCACCCACCATTTTTCAAGCACACTACCTCCCCTATATAAGCTATTAGTGCAAGGCTTACTCTACATCAAAAATGTACATTCAGTGCACAAGTACCTTACAACCTAATTCAATGAAAAATGTGACCGAATAGCCATCCACGACTCCATTTTTCATGAGGTTGTCAACGGAGACAAAGATTGGCATTGGTTAGGCGATTTGATTGCATCAGTTAGGGGGGTAAATTGATCAATTTTTGGAGACCGACTAGAATGGCTTGATGACCATTTTATATCGGAAGCTACTCGATTTAAGAATTATGACTCAAGTAGAATGGCTCGGGTACCCATTTTACGAACTTAAAGAGTCAACTTGGTGGGCCGACCTGGCAGGGTGACTTGATGAACAAACTTAAAGAGTCGACTTGGTGAGAGTACTTGGTGGGCCGACCTGGCAAGGTGACTTGATGAAGTAACTTAAAGAGTCGACTTGGTGAGAGTACTCGGTGGGCTAACCTGGTCACGTGACTTGATGAACGAACTTAAAGAGTCGACTTGGTGGGCCGACTTGGTCGGGTGACTTGATGAACAAACTTAGAGTCGACTTGGTGGTTCGAACTAGCGGGATGACTTGGTGAGAGTACTTGGTGGGCTGACCTGGCAGGGTGACTCGATGGACGAACTTAGAGAGCCGACTTTGCGAGAGTGCTTGGTCGGTCAAACTGGTGGGGTGACTTGATCAATGAACTTAAAGAGTCAACTTGGTGAGAGAACTTGGTGGGCCGAGCTGGTGGGGTGAATTGATGAACGAACCTAAAGAGTCGACTTTGTGAGAGTACTTGGTGGGCCGACTTGGCGGGGTGACTTGATGATCGAACTTAAAGGGTCGACTTGGTGAGAGTACTTGGTGGGCCGACCTGGCGGAGTGACTTGATGAACAAACTTAGAGAGTCGACTTTGTGAGAGTACTTGGTGGGGTGACTTGATGAACAAATCTAAAGAGTTGACCTGGTGAGAGTACTTGGTCGGCTGACCTGGCAGGGTGACTTAATGAGAAAACTTAAAGAGTCGACTTGGTGAGAGTACTTGGTGGGGTGACTTGATGAAAAAACTTAAAGATTCGACCTTGTGGGTCGACTTGGCAGAGTGACTTCATGAACGAACTTAAAGAGTCCACTTGGTGGGCTGACCGGGCGGGGTGACTTGATGAACGAAGTTAAAGAGTCGACTTGGTGAGAGTAATTTGTGGGCTGACCTGGCAGGGTGACCTGATGAATGAACTTAAAAAGTCAACTTGGTGGGGTGACTTGATGAACGCACTTGAAGGGTCGACTTGGTGCGGTGACTCTATGAACAAACCTAAAGAGTTGACTTGGTGAGATTACTTGGTGGGGCGACTTGATGAATAGACTTAAAGAGTCGACTTGGTGAGAGTACTTGGTGGGGTGACTTGATGAGCGCACTTGAAGAATTGACTTGGTTAGAGTACTTGGTGGGGTGACTTGATGAACGGACTCAAAGAGTCGACTTGCTGAGAGTACTCGGTGGCTTGACTTGATGAGCAGACTTAAAGAGTCCACTTGGTGAGAGTACTTGGCGGGGTGAACTGATGAACGGACTTAAAGAATCAACTTGGTGGGAGTACTTGGTTGGCCGAATTGGTGGGGTTTCTTGATGAACGGACGTAAAGAGTCGACTTGGTGAGAGTACTTGTACTTGTTCTGGTGACTTGATGAACGGACTTAAAGAGTCGACTTGGTGGGGTCACTTGATGAAAGGACTTAAAGAGTTGACTTGGTGAGAGTACTTGGTGGGGTGACTTGATGAAAGAACTTAAAGGGTCAACTTGGTGGGGTGACTTGGTGAATAGACCTAAAGAGTTGACTTGGTGAGAGCACTTGGTGGGGTGACTTGATGAACGGACTCAAAGAGTCAACTTGGTGAGAGTACTTGGTGGCTCGACTTGATGAGCAGACTCAAAGAGTCCACTTGGTGAGAGTACTTGGCGGAGTGAACTGATGAACGGACTTAAAGAGTCGACTTGGTGGGAGTACCTGGTGGGGTGACTTGATGAAGGGACATAAAGAGTCGACTTGGTGAGAGTACTTGTTTTGGTGACTTGATGAACGGACTTAAACAGTCAACTTGGTGGGGTGACTTGATGAAAGGACTTAAAGAGTCGACTTGGTGAGAGTACTTGGTGGGGTGACTTGATGAACGGACTTAAAGGGTCGACTTGGCGGGGTGACTTGATGAACGAACCTAAAGAGTTGACTTGGTGAGAGTACTTGGCGGGGTGAACTGATGAACGAACTTAGAGAGTCGACTTTGTGAGAGTACTTGGTGGGTTGAACTGGTGGGGTGACTTGATGAACGAACTTAAAGAGTAAACCTGGTGAGAGAACTTGGTGGGCCGAGCTGGCGGAGTGAATTGATGAACGAACCTAAAGAGTCAACTTTGTGAGAGTACTTGGTGGGCTGACCTGGTCATATGACTTGATGAACGAACTTAAAGAGTCGACTTGGTCGGCCGACTTGGTCGGGTGACTTGATGAACAAACTTAAAGAGTCGACTTGGTGGGTCGAACTAGAGGGGTGACTTGGTGAGAGTACTTGGTGGGCTAAGCTGGCAGGGTGACTTGATGAACGAACTTAGAGAGTTGACTTTGTGAGAGTACTTGGTGGGTCAAACTGGCAGAGTGACTTGATGAAAGAACTTAAAGAGTCGACCTGGTGAGAGAAATTGGTGGGCCAAACTAGCAGGGTGAATTGATGAACAAACCTAAAGAGTCAACTTTGTGAGAGTACTTGGTGGGCTGACCTGGCGGGGTGACTTGATGATCGAACTTAAAGGGTCAACTTGGTGAGACTACTTGGCAGGCCGACGTGACAGAGCGACTTCATGAACGAACTTAAAGAGTCGACTTGGTGAGAGCACTTGGTGGGGTGACCTGATGAACAAACCTAAAGAGTTGACCTGGTGAGAGTACTCAGTGGGCCAACCTGGCGAGATGACTTGGTGAGCAAACTTAAAGAGTCGACTTGGTGAGAGTAGTTGGTGGGTTGACCTGGCGAGGTGACTTGACGAACGAACTTAAAGAGTCGACTTGGTGGGCCGACTTGGCAGAGTGACTTCATGAACGAACTTAAAGAGTCCACTTGGTGGGCCGACCTGGCAGGGTGACTTGATGAACGAACTTAAAGAGTCGACTTGGTGAGAGTAATTTGTAGGCTGACCTGGCGGGGTGACTTGATGAACGGACTTGAAGAGTCGACTTGGTGGGGCGACTTGATGAATGCACTTGAAGGGTCGACTTGGTGGGGTGACTCTATGAACGGACCTAAAGAGTTGACTTGGTGAGAGTACTTGGAGGGGTGAATTGATGAAAGGACTTAAAGAGTCAACTTGGTGAGAGTACTTGGTGGGGCGACTTGATGAACGCACTTGAAGAATCGACTTGGTTAGAGTACTCGGTGGGGCAATATGATGAACGGACTCAAAGAGTCAACTTGGTGAGAGTACTTGGTGGCTCGACTTGATGAGTAGACTTAAAGAGTCAACTTGGTGAGAGTACTTGGCAGGGTGAACTGATGAACAGACTTAAAGAGTCGACTTGGTGGGAGTACTTGGTGCGCCGACCTGGTGGGGTGACTTTATGGACGGACTTAAAGAGTCGACTTGGTTAGAGTACTTGTTCTGGTGACTTGATGAACGGACTTGAAGAGTCGACTTGGTGGGGTGACTTGATGAAAGGACTTAAAGAGTCGACTTGGTGAGAGTACTTGGTGGGGCGACTTGATGAACGGACCTAAAGGGTCGACTTGGCGGGGTGACTTGATGAACGGACCTAAAGAGCTGACTTGGTGAGAGTACTTGGCGGGGTGAATTGATGAACAGACTTAAAGAGTTGACTTGGTGGGAGTACTTGGTGGGTCGAGCTGGTGGGGTGACTTGATGAACGGACTTATAGAGTTGACTTGGTGAGAGTAGTTGTTCTGGTGACTTGATGAAAGGACTTAAAGAGTCAACTTGGTGGGGTGACTTGATGAACGAACTTAAAGGGTCAACTTTGCTGGGTGACTTGATGAATGGACCTAAAGAGTTGACTTGGCGAGAGTACATGGTGGGGTAACCTGATTAAAAGACTTAGAGAGTCAACTTGGTGGGCTGACCTGGTTGGGTGACTTTGTGAACTAACTTAAAGAGTCAACTTGGTGGGAGTACATGGTGGGGTGACTTGATGAATGGACTTCACGGGTTGACTTGGTGAGGTGACTTGATGAACGGTCCTAAAGAGTTGACTTGGTGAGAGTACTTGGTGTGGTGACTTGATGAAAAGACTTAAAGAGTCGAATTGGTGAGAGTACTTGGTGGGGTGACTTGATGAACATAGTTAAAGAGTCGACTTGGTGAGAGTACTTGGTCGGGTGACTTGATGAACGCACTTGAAGAATCGACTTGGTTAGAGTACTTGGTGGGGTGACTTGATGAATGAACTTAAAGATTTGACTAGGTGGGCCGACCTGGTGGGGTGACTTGATGAACGAACTTAGAGAGTCGACTTGGTGAGAGTACTTGGTGACTTGGTGGGCCGACCTGGTCGGGTGACTTGATGAAGAAACTTAAAGAGTCAACTTGGTGAGAGTACTCGGTGGGCTGACCTGGTCATGTGACTTGATGAACGAATTTAAAGAGTCGACTTGGTGGGCTGACTTGGCCGGGTGACTTGATGAACGAACTTAAAGAGTCGACTTGGTGGGTCAAACTAGCAGGGTGACTTGGTGAGAGTACTTGGTGGGCTAAGCTGGCAGGATGACTTGATGAATGAACTTAGAGAGTCAACTTTGTGAGAGTACTTGGTGGGTCGAACTGGCGGGGTGACTTGATGAACGAACTTAAAGAGTCAACCTGGTGAGAGAACTTCGTGGGCCGAGCTGGCGGGGTGAATTGATGAACGAACTGAAAGAGTCGACTTGGTGAGAGTACTTGGTGGGGTGACCTGATGAACAAACCTAAAGAGTCAACCTGGTGAGAGTACTCGGTGGGCTGACCTGGCGGGGTGACTTGGTGAGAAAACTTAAAGAGTCGACTTGGTGAGAGTAGTTGGTGGGCTAAACTAGCGGGGTGACTTGACAAACAAACTTAAAGAGTCAACTTGGTGGGCCAACTTGGTAGAGTGACTTCATGAATGAATTTAAAGAGTCCACTTGGTGGGCCGACCTGGCGGGGTGACTTGATCAACGAACTTAAAGAGTCATCTTGGTGAGAGTAATTTGTGGGCTGACCTGGCAGGGTGACTTGATGAATGAACTTAAAGAGTTGACTTTGTGGGGCGACTTGATGAATGCACTTGAAGGGTCGACTTGGCAGGGTGACTCTATGAACGGACCTAAAGAGTTGACTTGGTGAGAGTACTTGGTGGGGTGACTTGATGAAAGGACTTAAAGAGTCAACTTGGTGAGAGTACTTGGTGGGGTGAACTGATGAACGGACTTAAAGAGTCGACCTGGTGGGAGTACTTGGTGCGCCGACCTGGTGGGGTGACTTTATGGATGGACTTAAAGAGTTGACTTGGTGGGCTGACTTGGTTGGGTGACTTCGTGAACTGACTTAAAGAGTTGGTGGGGTGACTTGATGAATGGACTTCAAGGGTCGACTTGGTGAGGTGACTTGATGAACGGTCCTAAAGAGTTGACTTGGTGAGAGTACTTGGTGTGGTGACTTGATGAACAGACTTAGAGTGTCAAATTGGTGAGAGTACTTGGTGGGGTGACTTGATGAACATAGTTAAAGAGTCGACTTGGTGAGAGTACTTGGTCGGGTGACTTGATGAACGCACTTGAAGAATTGACTTGGTTAGAGTACTTGGTGGGGTGACTTGATGAACGAACTTAAAGATTCAACTTGGTGGGCTGACTTGGCAGGGTGACTTGATGAACGAACTTAGAGAGTTGACTTGGTGAGAGTACTTGGTGACTTGGTGGGACAACCTAGCCGGGTGACTTGATGAACAAACTTAAAGAGTTGACTTGGTGGGAGTACTCGGTGGGCTGACCTTTTCACGTGACTTGATTAACGAACTTAAAGAGTCGACTTGGTGGGCCGACTTGGCCAGGTGACTTGATGAACGAACTTAAAGAGTCGACTTGGTGGGTCAAACTAGCAGGGTGACTTGGTTAGAGTACTTGGTGGGCTGAGCTAGTAGGGTGAGTTGATGAACGAACTTAGAGAGTCGACTTTGTGAGAGTACTTGGTGGGTCGAACTGGCGGGGTGACTTGATGAACGAACTTAGAGAGTCAACCTGCTGAGAGAACTTGGTGGGCCGAGCTGGTGGGGTGAATTGATGAATGAACCTAAACAGTCAACTTTATGAGAGTACTTGGTAGGCCAACCTGGCGGGGTGACCTGATGACTGAACTTAAAGGGGTGACTTGGTGAGAGTACTTGGCAGGCCGACCGGGCAGAGTGACTTGATGAATGAACTTAAAGAGTCGACTTGGTGAGAGTACTTGGTGGGGTGACCTGATGAGCAAACCTAAAGAGTCGACCTGGTGAGAGTACTCGGTGGGCTGACCTGGCAGGGTGACTTGGTGAGCAAACTTAAAGAGTCAACTTGATGAGAGTAGTTGGTGGGCTGACCTGGCAGGGTGACTTGATGAACAAACTTAAAGAGTCGACTTGGTGGGCCGACATGGTAGAGTGACTTCATGAACGAACTTAAAGAGTCCACTTGGTGGGCTGACCTGGTGGGGTGACTTGATGAACGAACTTAAAGAGTCGACTTGGTGAGAGTAATTTGTGGGCTGACCTGGCGGGGTGACTTGATGAATGAACTTAAAGAGTCGACTTGTTGGGGTGACTTGATGAACACACTTGAAGGGTCGACTTGGTGGGGTTACTCTATGAACGGACCTAAAGAGTTGACTTGGTGAGAGTACTTGGTGGGGTGACTTGATGAAAGGACTTAAAGAGTCAACTTGGTGAGAGTACTTGGCGGGGCGACTTGATGAACGCACTTGAAGAATGTACTTGGTTAGAGTACTTGGTGGGGCGACATGATGAACGGACTCAAAGAGTCGACTTTGTGAGAGTACTTGGTGGCTCGACTTGATGAGCAGACTTAAAGAGTCAACTTGGTGAGAGTACTTGGCGGGGTGAACTGATGAATGGACTTAAAGAGTTGACTTGGTGGGAGTACTTGGTGCGTCGACCTGGTGAGGTGACTTTATGGATGGACATAAAGAGTCGACTTGGGTAGAATACTTATTCTGGTGACTTGATGAACGGTCTTGAAGAGTCGATTTGGTGGGGCAACTTGATGAGCACACTTGAAGGGTCGACTTGTTGGGGTGACTCTATGAACGGACCTAAAGAGTTGACTTGGTGAGAGTACTTGGTGGGGTGACTTGATGAAAGGACTTAAAGAGTCAGCTTGGTGAGAGTACTTGGTGGGGCAACTTGATGAACGCACTTGAAGAATTGACTTGGTTAGAGTACTTGGTGGGGCGACTTGATGAACGGACTCAAAGAGTTGACTTGGTGAGAGTACTTGGTGGCTCGACTTGATGAGCAGACTTAAAGAGTCAACTTGGTGAGAGTACTTGGCAGGGTGAACTGATGAACGGACTTAAAGAGTCGACATGGTGGGAGTATTTGGTATGCCGACCTAGTGGGGTGACTTTATGGATGGACTTAAAGAGTCAACTTGGTTAGAGTAGTTGTTCTGGTGACTTGATGAACGAACTTGAAGAGTCGACTTGGTGGGGTGACTTGATGAAAGGACTTAAAGAGTCAACTTGGTGGGGCGACTTGATGAATGGACTTAAAGGGTCGACTTGGCGGGGTGACTTGATGAACGGACCTAAAGAGTTGACTTGGTGAGAGTACTTGTTGGGGTGAACTGATGAACTGACTTAAAGAGTCAACTTGGTGGGAGTACTTGGTGGGCCGACCTGGTGGGGTGACTTGATGAATGGACTTATAGAGTCGACTTGGTGAGAGTAGTTGTTCTGGTGACTTGATGAAAGGACTTAAAGAGTCAACTTGATGGGGTGACTTGATGAACGAACTTAAAGGGTCGACTTTGCGGGGTGACTTGATGAACGGACCTAAAGAGTTGACTTGGCGAGAGTACTCGGTGGGGTGACCTAATGAAAGGACTTAGAGAGTCGACTTGGTGAGAGTACTTGGTGGGCCGACCTGGTTGGGTGACTTCATGAATTGACTTAAAGAGTTGATTTGGTGAGAGTACTTGGTGGCGTGACTTGATGACCGGACTTTAAGGGTCAAGTTGGCGAGGAGACTTGATGAACGGTCCTAAAGAGTTGACTTGGTGAGAGTACTTGGTGTGGTGCCTTGATGAAGAGACTTAAAGGGTCAAATTGGTGAGAATACTTGGTGGGGTGACTTGATGAACATAGTTAAAGAGTCAACTTGGTAAGAGTACTTGGTCAGGTGACTTGATGAACACACTTGAAGAATCGACTTGGTTAGAGTACTTGGTGGGGTGACTTGATGAACGAACTTAAAGATTCGACTTGGTGGGCCGACCTGGCGGGGTGACTTGATGAACGAACTTAGAGAGTTGACTTGGTGAGAGTACTTGGTGACTTGGTGGGCCGACCTGGTCGGGTGACTTGATGAACAAACTTAAAGAGTCGACTTGGTGAGAGTACTCGGTGGGCTGACCTGGTCATGTGACTTGATGAACAAAATTAAAGAGTCGACTTGGTGGGCTGAGTTGGCCGATTGACTTGATGAATGAACTTAAAGAGTCGACTTGGTGGGTCGAACTAGTGGGATTACTTGGTGAGAGTACTTGGTGGAATGAGCTGGCAGGGTGAGTTAATGAACAAACTTAGAGAGTCAACTTTGTGAGAGTACTTGGTGGGTTGAACTGGCGGGGTGACTTGATGAAAGAACTTAAAGAGTCGACCTAGTGAGAGAACTTGGTGGGCTGAGCTGGCGGGGTGAATTGATGAACAAACCTAAAGAGTCAACTTTGTGAGAGTACTTGGTGGGCTGACCTGGTGGGGTGACTTGACGACTGAACTTAAAGGGTCGACTTGGTGAGAGTACTTGGCGGGCTGACCTGGTAGAGCGACTTGATGAACGAACTTAAAGAGTCGACTTGGTGAGAGTACTTGGTGGGTTGACCTGATGAAAAAACCTAAAGATTCAAACTGGTGATAGTACTCGGTGGGCCGACCTGGCGGGGTGACTTGGTGAGCAAACTTAAAGAGTCGACTTGGTGAGAGTAGTTGGTGGGCTGACCTGGTGGGGTGACTTGAGGAACGAACTTAAAGAGTTGACTTGGTGGGCCGACTTGGAAGAGTGACTTCATGAACGAACTTAAAGAGTCCACTTGGTGGGCTGACCTGGCAGGGTAAATTGATGAATGAACTTAAAGAGTTGACTTGGTCAGAGTAATTTGTGGGCTGACCTGGCAGGGTGACTTGATGAACGGACTTGAAGAGTCAACTTGGTGGGGTGACTTGATGAACGCACTTGAAGGGTCAACTTGGTGGGGTGACTCTATGAACGGACCTAAAGAGTTGACTTGGTGAGAGTACTTGGTGGGGTGACTTGATGAAAGGACTTAAAGAGTCAACTTGGTGAGAGTACTTGGTGTTGCGACTAGATGAACGCACTTGAAGAATCAACTTGGTTAGAGTACTTGGTGGGGTGACTTGATGAACGGACTCAAAGAGTCGACTTGGTGAGAGTACTTGGTGGCTCGACTTGATGAGCAGACTTAAAGAGTCAACTTGGTGAGAGTACTTGGTGGGGTGAACTGATGAACGGACTTAAAGAGTTCACTTGGTGGGAGTACTTGGTGCACTGACCTGGTGGGGTGACTTTATGGACGGACTTAAAGAGTTGACTTAGTTAGAGTACTTATTCTGGTGACTTGATGAAGGGACTTAAAGAGTCAACTTGGTGGGGTGACTTGATGAAAGGACTTAAAGAGTTGACTTGGTGAGAGTACTTGGTGGGGTAACTTGATGAACGGACTTAAAGGGTCGACTTGGCGGGGTGACTTGATGAACAAACCTAAAGAGTTGACTTGGTGAGAGTACTTGGTGGGGTGAAATGATGAACAGACTTAAAGAGTCTTCTTGGTGGGAGTACTTGGTGGGCCGACCTGGTGGGATGACTTGATGAACAAACTTATAGAGTCGACTTGGTGAGAGTAGTTGTTCTGGTGACTTGATGAAAGGACTCAAAGAGTCAACTTGGTGGGGTGACTTGATGAACGAACTTAAAGGGTCAACTTTTCTGGGTGACTTGATGAATGGACCTAAAGAGTTTACTTGGTGAGAGTACTTAGTGGGGTGACCTAATGAAAAGACTTAGAGAGTCGACTTGGTGAGAGTACTTGGTGGGCCGACCTGGTTGGGTGACTTCGTGAACTAACTTAAAGAGTCAACTTGGTGGGAGTACTTGGTGGGGTGACTTGATGAACAAACTTCAAGGATCGACTTGGTGAGGTTTCTTGATGAACGGTCTTAAAGAGTTGACTTGGTGAGAGTACTTGGTGTGGTGACTTGATGAACAGACTTAAAGAGTCAAATTGGTGAGAGTACTTGGTCGGGTGACTTGATGAACATAGTTAAAGAGTCGACTTGGTGAGAGTACTTGGTCAAGTGACTTGATGAACGCACTTGAAGAATCGACTTGGTTAGAGTACTTGGTCGTGTGACTTGATGAACAAACTTAAAGAGTCGACTTGGTGAGAGTACTCGGTGGGCTGACCTGGTCATGTGACTTGATGAATGAACTTAAAGAGTCAACTTGGTAGGCCGACTTGGCCGGGTGACTTGATGAACGCACTTAAAGAGTTGACTTGGTGGGTCAAACTAGCAGGGTGACTTGGTGAGAGTACTTGGTGGGCTGAGCTGGCAGGGTGACTTGATGAACAAACTTAGAGAGTCGACTTTGTGAGAGTACTTGGTGGGTAGAACTGGCGGGGTGACTTGATGAACGAACTTAAAGAGTTGACCTGGTGAGAGAACTTGGTGGGCCGAGCTGGTGGGGTGAATTGATGAAGGAACCTAAAGAGTCAACTTTGTGAGAGTACTTGGTGGGCCGACCTGGCGAGGTGACTTGATGACCGAACTTAAAGGGTCAACTTGGTGAGAGTACTTGGCGGGCTGACCTGGCAGAGCGACTTGATGAATGAACTTAAAGAGTCGACTTGGTGAGAGTACTTGGTGGGGTGACTTGATGAACAAACCTAAAGAGTCGACCTGGTGAGAGTACTCGGTGGGCCGACCTGGTGGGGTGACTTGGTGAGCAAACTTAAAGAGTCGACTTGGTGAGAGTAGTTGGTGGGCTGACCTGGCAGGGTGACTTGAGGAACGAACTTAAAGAGTCGACTTGGTGGGCCAAATTGGCAGAGTGACTTCATGAACGAACTTAAAGAGTCCACTTGGTGGGCTGACCTGGTAGGGTGACTTGATGAACGAACTTAAAGAGTCAACTTGGTGAGAGTAATTTGTGGGCTGACCTGGTGGGGTGACTTGATGAACGAACTTGAAGAGTTGACTTGGTGGGGCGACTTGATGAACGCACTTGAAGGGTCAACTTGGTGGGGTGACTCTATGAATGGACCTAAAGAGTTGACTTGGTGAGAGTACTTGGTGGGGTGACTTGATGAAAGGACTTAAAGAGTCAACTTGGTGAGAGTACTCGATGGGGTGACTTGATGAATGCACTTGAAGAATTAACTTGGTTAGAGTACTTGGTGGGGCAACTTGATGAACAGACTCATAGAGTCTACTTGGTGAGAGTACTTGGTGGCTTGACTTGATGAGCAGACTTAAAGAGTCAACTTGGTGAGAGTTGGCCTAATGGGGCAAGGTGGTGAGTGGGCCTGACAGGGCGAGTTGGTGGGGCGTCTTGGCGAGTGGAATTAGAAAGCTAATGTGGTGAGGTGACTTGGGGAGTTGGTTCATTGAGATGACATGGTGAGCTGACTTGGCGAGTCGACCTGGCAATCGAACTTAAAGAGTCAACTTGGCAACGTGGTTGAGTCGACTTGGTGAGGCGACCTGGCAAGCAGGCTCAAAGAGTCAACATGGTGTGGTGACTCATTGATTCAACATGGTGAGGGGACTCATGGTGAGGAGCTATCCTTGAGGTGACTTGGTGGGCCTACTTGATTAGTGAACTTGGTGAGCCGACCTGACAAGCTGACACAGTGAGCGAGCTTAAAGAGGCGACGACTTGGTAGGGTAACTCAGCAAGCCAACTTATCGAGGTGAGATGGTGAGTCGACTTGGTGAGTTGACTTGGTGAGCACACTTAAGGAGTCAACTTCATGAGGTGACTTGGCGAGTTAGCTCGCTGATGCGACTTCGGCAGGCCGACCTGGCGAGCGAACTTAAAGAGGTGACTTGGGCGGGCTGACCTAGTGAGCGAACTTAAAGAGTTGACTTGGCAACGTACTTGAACAACTGACATGGTGAGCTGACATGGTGAGTGGGCTTAGAGAAGGAACTTGGTGGGACAACTTGGCGAGCACACTTGCTGGGGCAAGGTGGTTAAATGACTAGGTGATTCGACTGGGTGAGCTTACTTAGGGAGCTGACTTGGTGAGTGAACTTAAGGGGTTGACTTGGTGAGGCAACCTGAATAGTCAACTCGGTGAGCTGACTTGGGGAGCCGACATGGTGAGCGGTTTTAAAGAAGAAGCAACCTAGTGGGGCAACTTGGAGAGGCAAGACGATAAGTCATCTTGGTTAGCCGGCTTGACTAGCTGTGAGCAGACTTAAAGAGTTAATTCTTGATTTTGCAAAGACTACATAGTTAGATGACTTGGTGAACCGACCTGGCTAGCAAAATTGGCAAGCAAACTTATAGAATCGACATGCTATCCCCAGCTAGGATCGCACGCCTGGATCGACCCAACTTGGGTCACCCGACTCTGTCGCCCCAGCCTCGGGCGACCCGAGTGGGTCGACGAGGGGAAATTTTTTTTAAAAAAAATCATGGGAGGCCCTGTACAGTGAAAAGCGCTAAATTTTGGGCATTACAAAATTTTAAAAAAACAAGTTACCCGCTTTTGGATCACGCACAAGTTTCAGTTCACGTATTGCCGAGCAGACTCGAGGCGTCACGCCTAGCTAGATAGATTTGAGGTAGGGTAGCCAAAACGATCCGATTTGAGAATTTTCTTTATAAAAAGAGATCATGATAGGCCCCATAAGGCAAAAAAGAATGAAATTTTGGGAGTTCAAAAAAAAACGTTACCCGGTTTTGGATCGCGCACAGGGCTCGGGTCACGTAGCATCGAGGGGTACTGGGTGACATGATTCGAGCAAAAAGTCGACGGTGGCATGAGTCGTGCAAAAATATTGGAGGCCACTAAGGCTCGAGGTGGGTCGGGTTGAAAACTTTGGGAGTCAAACAAAAAGAAAAAGTTAACCGATTTTGGATCACGTACACGGCTCGGGGCACTTAGAATCAAGTCGAGCATGGTGACATGAGTCGTGCAAAAAATTTGGAGACGACTCGAGTCGGGGCATCCGACTCTATTCGAGTTCAAAACTTTGGGACTTGACAAAAAAAAGAAAAAAGAAAAAGTTACCCGGTTTTGGATCACGTAAGTGACTCAGGCCACTCAGAATCAAGGCGAGTGTGGTTACATGAGTCGAGCGAGAAAAAAATGGAGGCGGTTAAGGCTCGAGGCAATTCGAGTCGGGGTAGCTGAGTCGATTCGAAAACCTTGGCCGTTAGCAAAAAAAAGAGTTAATCGCTTTTGGATCACGTACATGACTTGGGGCGCATAGAATCAAGTCAAGCACGGTGACATGAGTGGTTCGAAAAAATTGCAGGCGATTAAGGCTCGAGGCGATTTGAGTCAGGGTTGCTGACACAATTCGGGTTGAAATCTTTGGGTGTTAACCAAAGAAGGAAGAAGTTAACCACTTTTGGATCACGTACATGACCTCACCCACTCAAAATTTGGCACTTGGAAATTACAAAACCCCACCTGCTCGGAATTTGGACTTGGAAGATTTTTCTGCCCTCACAGAAATTGCTAACTCGACCCACATGGAAATTGCACTTGGAAGACTTTTTTGCACTCGCGGAAATCACAAAACCCCACCTGTGAGGAATTTGGCACTTGGGAGATTTTTCTGCCCTTCCGACAATCGCAAACCCCACCAGCTCAAAATTTTTCTAGAGCACCAAGCACCCACCTCATGGCTAGTGACAAGGGCTCGCCATTAGATCAACTTCGAAATCGTAGAACAGACGCGATGTAGAATGGCAACCGCTGCCAAGTCTCTTTCGTAATTGCGTCGGTCGAGTGATCGAAGAAGGTGATCTAAGAGAGGGTCCAAGTGTAGGCATTCCTTGGGGGATAAGTGCCAATGGCATAAATTTATGCAATACCCGAGCAACACCGGACAGAGGTTCTAGACGAGGGCTCCCATTTGAGATCGAATTTTAAAATCACCGAGTAGATGCGATGAGGGCTGGCAACTGCTGCCAAACCTTTTTCTGAAATTGTGCCAGCTGAGTGACAAGAAAAAATTATCTAAAGGAGAGTCCAGGAATAGAACCCTCGAGGGTGGGCTTAATGACCCTCTAATTGATTCAACGTTGGCGTCCACCATTTCAAAATCTGACATATCCATCTGCCCTGATAGCAGCGTTGAATCAATGAGGGGGGCACGGGAGAGGCTCCCGGCAACCACCTCTCCCATTGTAGCCGTGATAGGCACGCAAAATTTTTTTCTAGAGACCCAAAGCACCCACCACATGGCTATAGACAAGGGCTCGCCATTAGATAAACTTCAAAATCGCAGAACAGACGCGGTGTAGAATGGCAACTGCTGCCAAGTCTCTTCCGTAATTGCGTCGGTCAAGTGATCAAAGAAGGTGATCTAAGAGAGGTGCTAGACGAGGGCTCCTATTTTAGATCGAGTTATAAAATCACCAAGTAGACATGGTGAGCGCTGGAAACCACTGCCAAACCTTTTTTCGAAATTGCGCCAGCTGAGTGACAAGAAAACATGATCTAAAGGAGAGTCCAAGAATAGCACCCTCGAGGGTGGGCTTCATGCCCCTCTAATTGATTCAATGTCGGCATCCACCGTTTCAAAATCTGACATATCCATCCACCCTGATAGTGGCGTTGAATCAATGAGGGGGGCACGGTAGAGGCTCGCGGCAACCACCTCTCCCATTGTAGCCGCAATAGGCACGCAAAAAAATTTTCTAGAGTGCCAAGCACCCACCTCATGGCTAGAGACAAGGGTTCGCCATTAGATCAACTTCAAAATCGCAGAACAGATGCGGTGTAGAATGGCACCCGCTGCCAAGTCTCTTCCATAATTGCGTCGATTGAGTGATCGAAGATGGTGATCTAAGAGAGGTTCCAAGCATAGGCATTCTTTGGGGGATTTGCACCGATGGCATAAATTTATGCAACACCCGAGCAACACCAGACAGAGGTGCTAGACAAGGGCTCCCATTTTAGATCAAGTTTTAAAATCACCAAGTAGATGCGGAGAGGGCTGGCAAGTGCTGCCAAACCTTTCTCCAAAATTGCACCAGCTGAGTGACAAGAAAACATGATTTAAAGGAAAGTCTAGGAATAGCACCCTCGAGGGTGGGCTTCATGCCCCTCTAATTGATTCAACGTCAGCATCCACCATTTCGAAATCTGACATATCCATCTGCCCTGATAGCGGCATTGAATCAATGAGGGGGGCATGGGAGAGGCTTGCAGCAACCACCTCTCCCATTGTAGCCGTGATAGGCATGCAAAAGAAATTTCTAGAGCACCAATCACCCACCTCATGGCTAGAGATAAGGGCTCGCCATTAGATCAACTTCAAAATCGCAGAACAGACGTGGTGTAGAATGGAAAACGATGCCAAGCCTCTTCTATAATTGCGTCGGTAGAGTGATCGAAGAAGGTGATCTAAGAGAGGGTCCAAGTGTGTAGGCATTCGTTGGGGGATTCGCGCCGATGGAAAAAATTTATGAAACACCCGAGCAACACTGGACAGAGGTGCTAGACGAGGGTGCCCATTTTAGATCTGTTAGAGTAAATAATTAATATTTAATTATTTATTCTATTGCTTAAGTTTACTTAGGTCATGCATTTATTTAATATTTCATATTTAATGCATGTTGTGACAACACGGGAGTTTGTTCCCTTCTAGTTGTCACACTTATCTTCCAGCTTGTTCTACAAGCTTCCATGAGCTCTTTATATTCGGGCTCTCTCATTGTATTTTCATATCTTCACATCATTTCTTATTGTAAATACATTTTTCATTGTGTTTGCATTCATGGTGTCTCTCATGTCCGTTTAGGGTTTTTTCCCGTGCTCCATGCTCTTCCCTTCTATGGCTTCTCTTTGACAGGTTTGCATGCAGGTGATCTTGGCGTCTTCGGAGTTGGCTTTCCTCAACTCCAACATGGTATCAGAGCCTTCCTGCTGCAGCTTCGTTGAAGAAATTTTGAAGCCATGATTTGAAGTCACAAACCCTAGTTTATTTGTGCATTTTTTCTTCAAATCAGGGGATCAGAATTTTTTGGAGCACTTTCAGCCCAAACGGACATCACCATTGGATCCGGAAGGCCGTTTGCAGTCAGGATTCATATAAAGCTTTTCGTTTTTGGAGACAGGGCAATTTTGGCAATTTTTTGAGGCTTCCAGGGTCGCTGCCGTACAGATCGTACAGACGCAGGGCGTAGAAATTTTTTTAAAAAATATATATTTTGGCCGCCACCACCGCGCCACCGTGGGGCCGCCACTGCGCCACCTGCGCGCCGCCTGCAGCGGCCGCAGCAGGGATAGCCGCCCGCGCTCCGCCGCTGCCCGGCCGCCTCCTGGCCGCCACCGTCCACCGGCGGCGCCTCTCCAGCCCGCCGCCCATCTACTGCCCTCTACCGGCGGCTCCTCCTGGCTTTGCCACCCCTGCAGCCACCTCCGCCGATTCCACTGCCTCCGCCTGCTCTGCGCCACATCTGCAGGGTTTGCTAACTCAGCACCAGCGGGGGTGACACGTGGCATGGGCGCCACGTGGCACATTGCCACGTGGACCCGCCACGTCACCCCTGCCACGTCAGATGCCACGTGGCACTCCTTTTTTGTTGCGACGGTCTCCAAGCCATCAAATTTAATCGCATGACTTGCTGACATCAGCACTGCATCATCATCCTTGCTTGCACTCTCCTTCAAGTTCTCTTTTGGACCTACTTGTGGTTTTTTGGCCATAACTCTTGCATACGGAGGTATTTTTACGATCCGAAAGAAGTGCCAAAAAGCTGGTTCTGAGATGGAGATTTTGGTATAGGTATTTTTAGGTTTTGATGCATTTTTATTGCTCATTTTTTCTGTTGAAGTCCGAAGTCCTGTTTTTGACTCCGGCATGCATATCTTTTACATCCCATGTCAGTTTTTTGAAAACTTTATATTTATGGAAAGCTGGTTCTGTGTTCTTTTCAGAAATGTAGTCTTTTTTCTTCTTTTTTGGCCTCTGCTCTTTCTATCATAGTTTTGGTGTTTTTGCTCTATGGTGAATATTTTGAGTGTTTTAGGCCCGAGGATCATTTTCCTGGCATGGTTTGCTTTCTTTTCGGCTGTACTTTCTTTTGGTTCAGCTCTTTTTCAGTTCTAATCATTGTAGCTATCCTTTTGAAGCACTTTTCTATTTCGCACTGAGATAAACTGTCACTTTTGTATTTTGGAAGTCATGAACATTGTTTTGAGTCAGCTGTACTTGCACTATTTCATAAAGCACCATGGGGTGGATTATTTGTTTGCTGTTTTAGGCATTCTCCCTTTGTCAAGTGAGTGTCCCTTCCACGACATTAGCCCCATGCAGAGTCAGTTAGACCGTGTCTTTATTGGTGTCTGTACTTCTTTTCCTCTCTCCTCGTTCTTGGTTCGTTTGCAGAAGATTTTGGCTCACCTTCTCAGTTGCCTGTCATCACACCCCATCTGCATTAAGGGGGGATTATGCTGTGTTCTAATGCATCCATGGTTTGATGGTTCGATAGTGTGAACTATGTATTCAGTGGTTGATCCTACATATAAGGCGATTGCAGTGGCTGGCTACCTATGCATTTCGGTGAGATGGATCATCTACCATATAGACATGCTCGGTTCGTGCCTTCTTCTTCCATGGAGGTTCTTTAGATCAGCAGTTTGATAGATTTGCAAATTCTTCATGCTTCAGTGATGCTACTTCTTCATGATCACTCATTGTTCCTGATTTAGGGGACAATTTCCCTAGTTGGAGACTTCTTCAGCTCTTCACTGGGTTCTTACCTCTTTTTGGGGGAGGGTTTTTCCCATGTGGTTTTCTCTCTTTCCTCGCTTACAGAGGTTGCATTCTTCTTGCATTGTACTTGGGTACCTAACATGGCCTCATTGCCGGGACCCATTATGCTTTCATCTTTGTTTTGTGAGCTTAAGGCATTTCCCTAAGTTGCACTTAAGGGGGGGTGTTAGAGTAAATAATTAATATTTAATTATTTATTCTATTGCTTAAGTTTACTTAGGTCATGCATTTATTTAATATTTCATATTTAATGCATGTTGTGACAACACGGGAGTTTGTTCCCTTCTAGTTGTTACACTTATCTTCCAGCTTGTTCTACAAGCTTCCATGAGCTCTTTATATTCGGGCTCTCTCTCATTGTATTTTCATATCTTCACATCATTTCTTATTGTAAATACATTTTTCATTGTGTTTGCATTCATGGTGTCTCTCATGTCCGTTTAGGGTTTTTGCCCGTGCTACATGCTCTTCCCTTCTATGGCTTCTCTTTGATAGGTTCGCATGCAGGTGATCTTGGCGTCTTCGGAGTTGGCTTTCCTCAACTCCAACAAGATCCAGTTTTAAAATCACCAAGTAGACGCGGTGAGGGCTGACAACCGCTGCCAAACCTTTTTTCGAAATTGTGCCAGATGAGTGACAAGAAAACATGATCAAAAGGAGAGTCTAGGAATATCACCCTCGAGGGTGGGCTTCATGCCCCTCTAATTGATTCAAAATTGGTGTCCACCATTTCAAAATCTGACATATCCATCTGCCTTGACAGCGGCGTTGAATCAATGAGGGGGGCACGGGAGAGGCTCGCAGAAACCAGCTCTCCTATTGTAAATGCGATAGGCATGCAAAAATTTTTGCTAGAGCACCAAGCACCCACCTCATGGCTAGAGACAAGGGCTCACCATTAGATCAACTTCAAAATTGTAGAACAGATGCGATGTAGAATGGCAACCGCTGCCAAGTCTCTTCCGTAATTGCGTCGGTCGAGTGATTGAAGAATGTGATCTAAGAGAGAGTCCAAGCATAGGCATTCATTGGGAGATTCGTGCCAATGGCATAAATTTATGCAATACCCGAGCAACATCGGACAGAGGTGCCAGACGAGGGCTCCCATTTGAGATCGAGTTTTAAAATCACCGAGTAGACACGATGAGGGCTGGCAACTGTTGCCAAACCTTTTTCTAAAATTGTGCCAACTGAGTGACAAGAAAAAATGATCTAAAGGAGAGTCCAGGAATAGCACCCTCAAGGGTGGGCTTCATGCCCCTCTAATTGATTCAACGTTGGCGTCCACCGTTTCAAAATCTGACATATCCATCTGCCCTGACAGCGGTGTTGAATCAATGAGGGGGGCACGGGAGAGGCTCGCGGCAACCACCTCTCCCATTGTAGCCATGATAAGCACACAAAATTTTTTTCTAGAGATCCAAAGCACCCACCTCATGGCTATAGACAAGGGCTCGCCATTAGATCAACTTCAAAATCGCAGAATAGACACGGTATAGAATGGAAACCGCTGCCAAGTCTCTTTCGTAATTGAATCGGTTGAGTGATCAAAGAATGTGATCTAAGAGAGGGTCCAAGCATAGGCATTCGTTGGGGGATTCGCGCCGATGGCATAAATTTATGCAATACCCGAGCAACACCGGACAGAGGTGCTAGACGTGGGCTCTTGTTTTAGATCAAGTTTTAAAATCACCAAGTAGACGCGGTGAGGGCTGGCAACCACTGCCAAACCTTTTTCCAAAATTGCACCAGCTGAGGGACAAGAAAACATGATCTAAAGGAGAGTCCAAGAATAGCACCCTCGAGTGTGGGCTTCATGCCCCTCTAATTGATTCAACGTCGGCGTCCACCGTTTCAAAAATTGACATATCCATCCACCTTGACACCGGTGTTGAATCAATGAGAGGGGCACGGGAGAGGCTCGCGGCAACCACCTCTCCTATATAAGCTATTAGTGTGAGGCTCACTCTGCATTAGAAAATAGTAAAAACACCGACAGCTTCCTTAAAAATCCAAATCCTTGAAAATTCTGACCAAACAGCCATTCACGACCCAATTTTTTATGAGGTCGGCAGAGGAGCAAAAGATTGTCATCGGTTAGGAGATGTGAGTTCATGGAGCCAAGGGACTGAAATGGTCATCGAGCTCATCCAATCAACTAGATGAATTTCACCTTGAAGGGGGTCCAATCCAAAAGTTTTGGAGGTCATCTCCTGGAACTCTCAAGAACAAGGCTCATCTTACATGTGAACTCTGCTACTACGCAAACATAGGTTGCAATTAAAGAGAAATTGTGAGGCCGTCACAATGGCCCAAGGCCAATGCTCCAACTAAGTCAATTTTCACTTGCAATCACCATGCCGCCGTTCATAGAGAGATCTCCCCATTCACTTGTGATGTGACGCACAATCCAAGTGCTAGACGCGAGCTCGCCCTTGAAAGAAAGACCACTTGCCAAGACATCCCCCGATGACACATTGGAATGACAACCACTGTGGAACCATTCCCAATGTTGTGCCGATCGAGTTGGCACAGAGGTGACCTTAGGGAGCTCCTGCATAGCAATCAGGATGTGCTTTCATACCCATCTCTCACAAAAACCAATGTTAGCTATGAACAAATTTAGAATCCAAGGCTCGTATCCATCGATATCGTTGGCACTGGGTCTATATATTCAAAGGCCATGGAAAGGTTTCGATAAGAGAAGCTCCCCTGCTCGCCCGCACAAACATCCCAAATGCTAGAAACAATCTCCCGCCCTTAGCATCGCTCTCTAGATCACCGCAATGACACATTGGAATGATAAACGCTATTGAACAACTCCCAAATTTGTGCCGATGGAGTGAGAAAGAAGAGAAACTTTGGGGAGCCACGCATAGCAAATGGGCTGCTGCTTCATTCCACTCTTCTATATAGATCTGATGTCATTGATTTCATTTGGCATCTGAGGCTGCATTCGTCCTTGCTCACACAAGAAAATGGCTCTTCTCATCAAATGGCCATGAGGAGCTTCTGATTACAAAGGCTCCCTTGTCACTCATGATGCCCAGCCCAACTGCTAGACAATGGCTCGCCCTTTAGATCATTGCCCAGGCAACCACCACAATGGCACCATTAGAACGACAACCGCTGCCGAACCATTTCAAAAATTTTTGTGCCAAAGAAGTTGTTGCAAAGAGAACCACTCTGGGGAGAGAGCACTCGCATAGCAAAATTGGGATGGCTTCATGGCCCTTCCAATAGAAACGATGCTAGTGCTAATATTCCAAATCTGAATAACGTGTCTTTCTCGAACACTAGCACCGATTCTATTGGGGAGGGTCGTCGAGAGCTTTTGTTATCAAAGCCTCCCACTATAGCCATGATAGGCACGCAAAAAATATTGTTAGAGCGCCAAGCACCCACCTCATGGCTAGAGACAAGGGCTCGCCATTAGATCAAGTTTGAAATCATAGAACAGACGCGATGTAGAATGGCAACCGCTGCCAAGTCTCTTCCTTAATTGCATCAGTCAAGTGATCGAAGAAGGTGATCTAAGAGAGTGTCCAAGCATAGGCATTCGTTGGGGGATTCACACTGATAGCAAAAATTCATGCAATACCCAAGCAACACCGGACAGAGGTGCTAGATGAGGGCTCCCATTTTAGATCAAGTTTTAAAATCACCAAGTAGACGTGGTGAGGGCTGGCAACTGCTACCAAACCTTTTTCCGAAATTGTGCCAGCTGAGTGACAAGAAAACATGATCTAAAGGAGAGTCGAGGAATAGCACCTCAAGGGTGGGCTTCATGCCCCTCCAATTGATTCAACGTCAGCGTCCACCGTTTCAAAATCTGACATTTCCATCCACCTTGACATTGGCGTTGAATCAATGATAGGGGCACGGGAGAGGCTCGTGGAAACAACCTCTCCTATATAAGCTATTAGTGCAAGGCTCGCTCTACATTAGAAATTAGCGAACACACTGACATCCACCTTAAAAATCCAAATCGTTGAAAATTTTGACCAAACAGCCATCCACGACCCAATTTTTTATGAGGTCGTCTATAAGGAGCAAAAGATTGTCATTGGTTAGGAGATGTGAATTCATGGAGCCAAGGGACTGAAATGGTCATCGAGCTCATCCGGTTAACTAGATGAATATCACCTTGAAGGGGCCCAATCCAAAAGTTTTGGAGGTCATCTCCTGGAACTCTCAAGAACAAGGCCCATCTTACTTGCAAACTCTGCTACTGCGCAAACATCGGTTGCAATTAAAGAGAAATTGCAAGGCCATCATAGTGGCCTGAGGCCAATGCTCTGACTAAGTCAATTTTTTGTTGCAATCACCATGCCACCGTTCATAGAGAGATCTCCCCATTCACTTGTGATGTGATGCACAATCCAAGTGATAGACGTGAGATCGCCCTTGAAAGGCCACTTTCCAAGACATCCCCTGATGACACATTGGAATGACAACTGCTGTTGAACCATTCCCAATGTTGTGCCAATCGAGTTGGCACAAAGGTGACCTTAGGGAGCTCTCGCATAGCAATCAAGATGTGCTTTTGTACCCATCTCTCACAAAAACCAATGTTAGCTATGAAAAAATTTAGAATCCAAGGCTCGTATCCATCGATATCGTCTGCACTGGGTCTATATATTCAAAGGCCACAGAGAGGTTCCGATAAGAGAAGCTCCCCTTCTTGCTCGCACAAATATCCCAAATGCTAGACACAAGCTGTCGCCCTTCGCATTGCTCTCCAGATCACCGCAATGACACATTGGAATGACAACCACTGTCGAAGTGAGAAAGATGAGCAACTTTGGGGAGCCGCGGATAGCAAACGGGCTACTACTTCATTCTGCTCTTATATATAGATCCGATGTCATTGATTTCATTTGGAATCCAAGGCTGCATTCGTCCTTGCTCACACAAGCAATGGCTCTTCTCATTGAATGGTCACGGGGAGCTTCCAAATATAAAGGCTCCCTTGTCACCCATGATGCACAACCCAACTACTAGACGATGGCTCGCCCTTCAGATCGCTGCCCAGGCATCCACCACAATGGCACCATTGGAATGACAACTGCTACCAAACCATTCCGAAATTATTTTTCCAAAGAATTTGTTGCAAAGAGAATGACTCTAGGGAGAGAGCCCTCGCATAGAAAAATCGGGATGGCTTCACGGTAGCTGGATGGGATTTGAATTCATGGAGCCAAGGGAGTGAAATGGTCATCGAGCTCATCTGATCAACTGGATGAATTTGACCTTGAAGGGGCCCAATCCAAAAGTTCTGAAGGTCATCTCCTGGAACTGTCAAGAACAAAGGCCAATCTTACATGCAAACTCTGCTACTGCGCAAACATAGGTTCCAATTATAGAGAAATTGCAAGGCCGTCACAATGGCCCAAGGCCATTGCTCCAACTACTAAGTCAATTTTCTCTTGCAATCACCATGCCGACGTTCACAGAGAGATCTCCCCATTTACTTGTGATGACACACAATCCAAGTGCTAGACGCAAGCTCGCCCTTGAAAGGCCATGTTCCAAGACATCCCGATGACACATTGGAACAAAAACTGCTGTCAAACCATTCCCAATGTTGTGTTGATCGAGTTGGCACAGAGGCGATCTTAGGGAGCTCCCGCGTATCGATCAGGAAGTATTTTCATACCCATCTCTCAAAAAAACCAAAGTTAGCTGAACAATTTTAGAATCCAAGGCTCGTATCCATCGATATCATCGGCACTAGGTCTATATTCAAAGGCCACGGAGAGGTTCCGATAAGACAAGCTCCCCTGCTCGCTTGCACAAACATCCCCAAATGCTAGGCGCAAGCTCCTACCCTTAGCATCGCTCTCCAGATCACCACAATGACACATTGGAATGACAACCGCGTTCGAACAACTCTCGAATTTGTGCCGATGGAGTGAGAAAGAAGAGCCAGATCGGGTCGATGAAAATGGCTAAGCCAGATCAGGTCGGCCAGCATGGCTCGGCCACCATTTTTTTCTGAGTGCTTTCAATATTAAAGCTCCCATGTAGGCGCGATAAGTACACCATGAAAAATTGCTAGAGCATCGAGCACCCATAGAAAATTGCCATTTTACCAAGCAACGCCAGAGTGCTAGACAAGGGCTCATGTTTAGATCAAGTTTTAAAATCACCAAAAAGACACACCATGGATCGGCAACCGCTGCCTCACCTTTTCAAAAATTGAGTCATCGGAAAACATGATCTAAAGGAGAGCCGAGGAAAAGCACTAAGATCCCTTCATGCCCCTTTAATTGATTCAACATCACCATACACCGTTTGAAAACCCAAAAATCTGATCCACCTAGATACCAATGTTGAATCAATGAAAGGGGCATGGGAGAGGCTCGCGGCAACAACCTCTCCTATATAAGCTATTAGTGTGAGGCTCGCTCTGCATTAGAAATTTGTGATAGCATAGACAACTCAATTGAAAATCCAATTTAATGAAAAACGTGACCAAACAGCGATCCACAACACCGTTTTTGGAGCTCGCCCAGAATGGCTCGGCCAGCATGGCTCGCCCAGATCAGCTCGGCCAGATCGGGTCGGCCAGCATGGTGACTTGCTGACTTGGTGAGAGTACTTGGAACTATCAAGAACAAAGGCCAATCTTACATGCAAACTCTGCTACTACACAAACATAGGTTGCAATTATAGAGAAATTGCAAGAGGCCGTCACAATGGCCCGAGGCCAATGCTCCGACTACTAAGTCAATTTTCTCTTGCAATCGTAATGCCTCCATTCAGAAAGAGATCTCCCCATTCACTTGTGACAACGCACAATCCAAGTGCTAGACACGAGCTCGCCCTTGAAAGGCCGCATTCCAAGACATCCCGATGACACATTGGAATGACAACCGCTGTCAAACCATTCCCAATGTTCTGCCGATCGAGTTGGCACAGAGGCGATCTTAGGGAGCTCCCGCGTATCGATCGGGAAGTTCTTTCTTACCCATCTCTCACAAAAACCAATGTTAGCTGAACAATTTTAGTATCCAAGGCTCGTATCCATCGATATCATCGGCACTGGGTCTATATTCAAAGGCCATGGAGAGGTTCCGATAAGAGAAGCTCCCCTGCTCGCTTGCACAAAATCCCCAAATGCTAGACGCAAGCTCCCACCCTTAGCATCACTCTCCAAATCACCGCAATGACACATTGGAATGACAACCGCTGTCGAACAACTCCCAAATTTGTGCCGATGGAGAGAGAAAGAAGAGCCAGATCGGGTCGACAAAAATGGCTAAGCCAGATCTTGTCGGCCAGCATGGCTCGGCCACCATTTTTTGCGGAGAGCTTTCGATATTAAAGCTCCCATGTAGCTACGATAAGTACACCATGACAAATTGCTAGAGCGTCGAGCACCCATAGCAAATTGCCATTATACGAAGCAACACCGGAGTCCTAGACAAGGGCTCACGTTTAGATCAATTTTTAAAATCACCAAAAAGACACGCCATGGATCGGCAACCGCTGCCTCACCTTTTCCAAAATTGAGTCATCGGAAAACATGATCTAAAGGAGAGCCGAGGAAAAGCACTAAGATCGCTTCATGCCCCTTTCATTCATTCAATATCAGCATACACCATTTGAAAACCCAACAATCCGATCCACCTAGACACCAATGTTGAATCAATGAAAGGGGCATGGGAGAGGCTCACGGCAACAACCTCTCCTATATAAGCTATTAGTGCGAGGCTCGCTCTGCATTAGAAATCTATGATAGCACAGATAACTCCCTTAAAAATCCAATTCAATGAAAAATGTGACCAAACAGCTATCCACGACACCGTTTTTGGAGCTCGGCCAGATCGGGTCGGCCAGCATGGCTCACCCAGAATGGCTTGCCTAGATCGGCTTGGCCAGCATGGCTCAACCAGAATGGCTCGCCCAGATCGGCTTGGCCAGAATGGCTCGGCTAGAACGGCTCACCTAGATCGGCTCGCCCAGATTGGCTCGACCAGCATGGCTTGGCCAGAATGGCTCGCCCAGATCGGGTCACCCAGCATGGCTCGCCTAGATCAGGTCGGCCAGCAAGGCTCGGCCAGCATGGCTCGACCAGCATGGCTTGCCCAGATTGGGTCGGCCAGAATGGCTCACCTAGATTGGCTCGGCCAGCATGGCTTGGCCAGAATGGCTCGCCCACCATTTTTCAAGCACACTACCTCCCCTATATAAGCTATTAGTGCAAGGCTTACTCTACATTAGAAATGTATATTCAGTGCACAAGTACCTTAAAACCCAATTCTATGAAAAATGTGACCGAATAGCCATCCACGACCCCATTTTTTATGAGGTTGTCAATGGAGACAAAGATTGGCATTGGTTAGGTGATTTGATTGCATCAGTCAGGGGGGTAAATTGATCAATTTTTGGAGACCAACTAGAATGGCTCCACGACCATTTTATATCGGAAGCTACCCGATTTGAGAATTATGACTCAAGTAGAATGGCTCGGGTACCCATTTTACAAACTTAAAGAGTTGACTTGGTGGGCCAACCTGGTAGGGTGACTTGATGAACAAACTTAAAGAGTCGACTTGGTGAGAGTACTTGGTGGGCCGACTTGGCAAGGTGACTTGATGAACTAACTTAAAGAGTCGACTTGGTGAGAGTACTCGGTGGGCTAACCTGGTCACGTGAGTTGATGAACGAACTTAAAGAGTCGACTTGGTGGGCTGACTTGGCCGGGTGACTTGATGAACAAACTTAAAGAGTCGACTTGGTGGGTTGAACTAGTAGGATGACTTGGTGAGAGTACTTGGTGGGCTGACCTGACAGGGTGACTCGATGGACGAACTTAGAGAGTCAACTTTTCGAGAGTGCTTGGTGGGTCGAACTGGTGGGGTGACTTGATGAACGAACTTAAAGAGTCAACTTGGTGAGAGAACTTGGTGGGCCGAGCTGGCGGGGTGAATTGATGACCAAACTTAAAGAGTCGACTTTGTGAGAGTACTTAGTGGGCCGACCTCGCATGGTGACTTGATGATCAAACTTAAAGGGTTGACTTGGTTAGAGTACTTGGTGGGCCGACCTGGTAGAGCGACTTGATGAACGAACTTAGAGAGTTGACTTTTTGAGAGTACTTGGTGGGGTGACTTGATGAGCAAACCTAAAGAGTCAACCTGGTGAGAGTACTTGGTGGGCCGACCTGGCGGGGTGACTTGATGAGAAAACTTAAAGAGTCGACTTGGTGAGAGTACTTGGTGGGGTGACCTAGCGGGGTGACTTGATGAACAAAGTTAAAGAGTCGACTTGGTGAGAGTAATTTGGTGGCTGACCTAGCGGGGTGACTTGATGAATGAACTTAAAGAGTCGACTTGGTGGGGTCACTTGATGAACGCACTTGAAGGGTCGACTTGGTGGGGTGACTCTATGAACGGACCTAAAGAGTTGACTTGGTGAGCGTACTTGGTGGGGCAACTTGATGAACAGACTTAAAGAGTCGACTTGGTGAGAGTACTTGGTGAGAGTACTTGGTGGGGTGACTTGATGAGCGCATTTGAAGAATCGACTTGGTTAGAGTACTTGGTGTGGTGACTTGATGAACAGACTCAAAGAGTCGACTTGCTGAGAGTACTCGATGGCTCGACTTGATGAGCAGTCTTAAAGAGTCCACTTGGTGAGAGTAATTGTACTTGTTTTGGTGACTTGATGAATGGACTTAAAGAGTTGACTTGGTGGGGTCACTTGATGAAAGGACTTCATGAATGGACATAAAGAGTAACCTTGGTGAGAGTACTTGTACTTGTTTTGGTGACTTGATGAATGGACTTAAAGAGTTGACTTGGTGGGGTCACTTGATGAAAGGACTTAAAGAGTTGACCTGGTGAGAGTACTTGGTGGGGTGAATTGATGAAAGAACTTAAAGGGTCGACTTGGCGGGGTGACTTGGTCAACGGACCTAAAGAGTTGACTCAGTGAGAGCACTTGGTGGGGTGACTTGATGAACGGACTCAAAGAGTCGACTTGGTGAGAGTACTTGGTGGCTCGACTTGATGAGCAGACTCAAAGAGTCCACTTGGTAAGAGTACTTGGCAGGGTGAACTGATTAATGGACTTAAAGAGTCAACTTGGTGGGAGTACTTGGTGGGGTGACTTGATGAAGGGACATAAAGAGTCGACTTGGTGAGAGTACTTGTTCTGGTGACTTGATGAACGGACTTAAACAGTCGACTTCGTGGGGTGACTTGATGAAAGGACTTAAAGAGTCGACTTGGTGAGAGTACTTGGTGGGGTGACTTGATGAACGAACTTAAAGGGTCGACTTGGCGGGGTGACTTGATGAACAGACCTAAAGAGTTGACTTGGTGAGAGTACTTGGCGGGGTGAACTGATGAACGAACTTAGAGAGTCAACTTTGTGAGAATACTTGATGGGTCGAACTGGTGGGGTGACTTGATGAACGAACTTAAAGAGTTGACCTAGTGAGAGAACTTGGTGGGCCGAGCTGGCGGGGTGAATTGATGAACGAACCTAAAGAGTCAACTTTGTGAGAGTACTCGATGGGCTGACCTGGTCACGTGACTTGATGAACGAACTTAAAGAGTCGACATGGTGGGCCGACTTGGCTGGGTGACTTGATGAACGAACTTAAAGAGTCGACTTGGTGGGTCGAACTAGCGGGGTGACTTGTTGAGAGTACTCGATGGGCTGAGCTGGCAGGGTGACTTGATGAACAAACTTAGAGAGTCGACTTTGTGAGAGTACTTGGTGGGTCGAACTGGCGGGGTGACTTGATGAACGAACTTAAAGAGTCGACCTGGTGAGAGAACTTGGTGGGCCGAGCTGGCGGGGTGAATTGATAAACGAACCTAAAGAGTCAACTTTGTGAGAGTATTTGGTGGGCCAACCTGGCGGGGTGACTTGATGACCGAACTTAAAGGGTTGACTTGGTGAGAGTACTTGGCTGGCCGACCTGGCAGAGTGACTTGATGAACGAACTTAACGAGTCGACTTGGTGAGAGTACTTGGTGGGGTGACCTGATGAACAAACCTAAAGAGTCAACCTAGTGAGAGTACTCGGTGGGCCGACCTGGCGGGGTGACTTGGTGAGCAAACTTAAAGAGTCGACTTGGTGAGAGTAGTTGGTGGGCTGACCTGGCGGGGTGACTTGAGGAACGAACTTAAAGAGTCAACTTGGTGGGGCAACTTGATGAATGCACTTGAAGGGTCAACTTGGTGGGGTGACTCTATGAACGGACCTAAAGAGTTGACTTGGTGAGAGTACTTGGTGGGGTGACTTGATGAAAGGACTTAAATAGTCGACTTGGTGAGAGTACTTGGTGGGGCGACTTGATTAATGCACTTGAAGAATCGACTATGTTAGAGTACTTGGTGGGGTGACTTGATGAACAGACTCAAAGAGTCGACTTGGTGAGAGTACTTGGTGGTTCGACTTGATGAGCAGACTTCAAGAGTCAACTTGGTGAGAGTACTTGGCACAGTGAACTGATGAACAGACTTAAAGAGTCGACTTGGTGGGAGTACTTGGTGCATCGACCTGGTGGGGTGACTTTATGGACGGACTTAAAGAGTCGACTTGGTTAGAGTACTTGTTCTGGTGACTTGATGAATGGACTTGAAGAGTCGACTTGGTGGGGTGACTTGATGAAAGGACTTAAAGAGTCGACTTGGTGAGAGTACTTGGTGGGGCGACTTGATGAACGGACTTAAAGGGTCGACTTGGCGAGGTGACTTGATGAACAGACCTAAAGAGTTGACTTGGTGAGAGTACTTGGCGGGGTAAACTAATGAACGAACTTAAAGAGTCGACTTGGTGGGAGTACTTGGTGGGCCAACCTGGTTGGGTGACTTGATGAACAGACTTATATAGTCGACTTGGTGAGAGTAGTTGTTCTGGTGACTTGATGAAAGGACTTAAAGAGTTGACTTGGTGGGGTGACTTGATGAACGAACTTAAAGGGTTGACTTTGCGGGGTGACTTGATGAACGGACCTAAAGAGTTGACTTGGTGAGAGTACTCAGTGGGGTGACCTGATGAAAAGACTTAGAGCGTCGACTTGGTGAGAGTAATTGGTGGACCAACCTGGTTGGGTGACTTCGAGACCTGACTTAAAGAGTCAACTTGGTGGGAGTACTTGGTGGGGTGACTTGATGAATGGACTTCAAGGGTCGACTTGGCAAGGTGACTTGATGAACGGTCCTAAAGTGTTGACTTGGTGGGAGTACTTGGTGTGGTGACTTGATGAACAAAATTAAAGAGTCAAATTGGTGAGAGTACTTGGTGGGGTGACTTGATGAACATAGTTAAAGAGTCGACTTGGTGAGAGTACTTGGTCGGGTGACTTGATGAACGCACTTGAAGAATCAACTTGGTTAGAGTACTTGGTGAGGTGACTTGATGAACAAACTTAAAGATTTGACTTGGTGGGCCGACCTGGCGAGGTGACTTGATGAACGAACTTAGAGAGTCGACTTGGTGAGAGTACTTGGTGACTTGGTGGGCTGACCTCGCCGGGTGACTTGATGAACAAACTTAAAGAGTCGACTTGGTGAGAGTACTCGGTGGGCTGACCTAGTCACGTGACTTGATGAACGAACTTAAAGAGTTGACTTGGTGGGCCGACATGGCCGGGTGACTTGATGAAAAAACTTAAAGAGTCGACTTGGTGGGTCGAACTAGCGGGGTGACTTGGTGAGAGTACCTGGTGGGCTGAGCTGGCAGGGTGACTTGATGAACAAACTTAGAGAGTTGACTTTGTGAGAGTACTTGGTGGGTCGAACTGGCGGGGTGACTTGACGAACAAACTTAAAGAGTCGACCTGGTGAGAGAACTTGGTGGGCCAAGCTGGTGGGGTAAATTGATGAACAAACCTAAAGAGTTGACTTTGTGAGAGTACTTGGTGGGCCGACCTGGTGGGGGGACTTGATGATCGAACTTAAAGGGTCGACTTGGTGAGAGTACTTGGCGGGCCGACCTAGCGGAGTGACTTGATGAACGAACTTAAAGAGTCAACTTGGTGAGAGTACTTGGTGGGGTGACCTGATGAACAAACCTAAAGAGTCAACCTAGTTAGAGTACTCGGTGGCCCGACCTGGCGAGGTGACTTGGTGAGCAAACTTAAAGAGTCGCCTTGGTGAGAGTAGTTGGTGGGCTGACCTGGTGGGGTGACTTGATGAATGAACTTAAAGAGTCGACTTGGTGGGCCAACTTGGCAGAGTGACTTCATGAATGAACTTAAAGAGTCCACTTGGTGGGCCGACCTGGCGGGGTGACTTGATGAACGAACGTAAAGAGTCGACTTGGTGAGAGTAATTTGTGGGCTGACTTGGTGGGGTGACTTGATGAATGAACTTAAAGAGTTGACTTGGTGGGGCGACTTGATGAATGCACTTGAAGGGTCGACTTGGTGCGGTGACTCTATGAATGGACCTAAAGAGTTGACTTGGTGAGAGTACTTTGTGGGGTGACTTGATGAAAGGACTTAAAGAGTCAACTTGGTGAGAGTACTTGGTGGGGTGACCTGAGGAACGCACTTGAAGAATCGACTTGGTTAGAGTACTTGATGGGGCGACTTGATGAACGGACTCAAAGAGTTGACTTGGTGAGAGTACTTGGTGGATCGACTTGATCAGCAGACTTAAAGAGTCAACTTGGTGAGAGTACTTGGTGGGGTGAACTGATGAACGGACTTAAAGAGTCAACTTGGTGGGAGTACTTGGTGCGCCGACTTGGTGGGGTGACTTTATGGACAGACTTAAAGAGTCAACTTGGTTAGAGTACTTGTTCTGGTGACTTGATGAACAGACTTGAAGAGTCGACTTGGTGGGGCGACTTGATGAACACACTTGAAGGGTCGCCTTGGTGGGGTGACTCTATGAACGGACCTAAAGAGTTGACTTGGTGAGAGTACTTGGTGGGGTGACTTGATGAAAGGACTTAAAGAGTCGACTTGGTGAGAGTACTTTGTGGGGCAACTTGATGAATGCACTTGAAGAATCGACTTGGTTAGAGTACTTGGTGGGGTGACTTGATGAACAGACTCAAAGAATCGACTTGGTGAGAGTACTTGGTGGCTCGACTTGATGAGAAGACTTAAGGAGTCAACTTGGTGAGAGTACTTGGCGGGGTGAACTGATGAACGGACTTAAAGAGGTGACTTGGTGGGAGTACTTGGTGCACTGACCTGGTGGGGTGACTTTATGGATGGACTTAAAGAGTCCACTTGGTTAGAGTACTTGTTCTAGTGACTTGATGAACAGACTTGAAGAGTCGACTTGGTGGGGTGACTTGATGAAAGGACTTAAAGAGTCGACTTGGTGAGAGTACTTGGTGGGGCGAGTTGATGAACGGACTTAAAGGGTCAACTTGGCAGGGTGACTTGATGAACAGACCTAAAGAGTTGACTTGGTGAGAGTACTTGGCGGGTGAACTGATGAACGGACTTAAAGAGTCGACTTGGTGGGAGTACTTGGTGGGCCAACCTGGTGGGGTGACTTGATGAACGGACTTATAGAGTCGACTTGGTGAGAGTAGTTGTTCTGGTGACTTGATGAAAGGACTTAAAGAGTCAACTTGGTGGGGTGACTTGATGAACAAACTTAAAGGGTCAACTTTGTGGGGTAACTTGATGAACGGACCTAAAGAGTTGACTTGGCGAGAGTACTCGGTGGGGTGACCTGATGAAAAGACTTAGAGAGTTGACTTGGTGAGAGTACTTGGTGGGCCGACCTGGTTGGGTGACTTCGTGAACTAACTTAAAGAGTTGACTTGGTGGGAGTACTTGGTGGGGTGACTTGATGAATGGACTTCAAGTGTCGACTTGGCGAGGTGACTTGATGAACGGTCCTAAAGAGTTGACTTGGTGAGAGTACTCGTTGGGGTGACCTGATGAAAAGACTTAGAGAGTTGACTTTGTGAGAGTACTTGGTGGGCCGACCTGGTTGGGTGACTTCGTGAACTAACTTAAAGAGTTGACTTGGTGGGAGTACTTGGTGGGGTGACTTGATGAATGGACTTCAAGTGTCGACTTGGCGAGGTGACTTGATGAACGGTCCTAAAGAGTTGACTTGGTGAGAGTACTTGGTGTGGTGACTTGATGAACAGGCTTAAAGAGTCGAATTGGGGAGAGTACTCGGTGGGGTGACTTGATGAACATAGTTAAAGAGTCGACTTGGTGAGAGTACTTGGTCGGGTGACTTGATGAATGCACTTGAAGAATCAACTTGGTTAGAGTACTCGGTGGGGTGACTTGATGAATGAACTTAAAGATTCAACTTGGTGGGCCGACCTGGTGGGGTGACTTGATGAACGAACTTAGAGAGTTGACTTGGTGAGAGTACTTGGTGACTTGGTGGGCCGACCTGGCTGGGTGACTTGATAAACAAACTTAAAGAGTTGACTTGGTGAGAGCACTCGGTGGGCTGACCTGGTCACATGCATTGATGAATGAACTTAAAGAGTCGACTTGGTGGGCCGACTTGGCTGGGTGACTTGATGAACGAACTTAAAGAGTCAATTTGGTGGGTTGAACTAGCGGGGTGACTTGGTGAGAGTACTTAGTGGGATGAGCTGGCAGGGTGACTTGATGAACGAACTTAGAGAGTCGACTTTGTGAGAGTACTTGGTGGGTCAAACTGGCGGGGTGACTTGATGAAAGAACTTAAAGAGTGAACCTGGTGAGAGAACTTGGTGGGCCGAGCTGGCAGGGTGAATTGATGAATGAACCTAAAGAGTCGACTTGGTGAGAGTACTTGGTGGGCCGACCTGGGGGGGTGACTTGATGACCAAACTTAAAGGGTCAACTTGGTGAGAGTACTTGGCGGGCCAACCTGGTGAAGCGATTTGATGAACGAACTTAAAGAGTCGACCTGGTGAGAGTACTTGGTGGGGTGACCTGATGAAAAAACCTAAAGAGTCGACCTGGTGAGAGTACTCGGTGGGCCGACCTGGCGGGGTGACTTGGTGAGCAAAATTAAAGAGTCGACTTGGTGAGAGTAGTTGATGGGCTGACCTAGTGGGGTTACTTGATGAACGAACTTAAAGAGTCGACTTGGTGGGCCGACTTTGCAGAGTGACTTAATGAACAAACTTAAAGAGTCCACTTGGTGGGCCGACCTGGCGGGGTGACTTGATGAAAGAACTTAAAGAGTCGACTTGGTGAGAGTAATTTGTGGACTGACCTGGTGGGGTGACTTGATGAATGAACTTAAAGAGTCGACTTGGTGGGGCGACTTGATGAATGCACTTGAAGGGTCGACTTGGTGCGGTGACTCTATGAACGGACCTATATGAACGGACCTAAAGATTTGACTTGGTGAGAGTACTTTGTGGGGTGACTTGATGAAAGGACTTAAAGAGTCAACTTGGTGAGAGTACTTGGTGGGGCGACTTGATGAACGCACTTGAAGAATCGACTTGGTTAGAGTACTTGGTGGGGCAACTTGATGAACGGACTCAAAGAGTCAACTTGGTGAGAGTACTTTGTGACTCAACTTGATGAGCAGACTTAAAGAGTCAACTTGGTGAGAGTACTTGGTGGTGTGAACTGATGAACGGACTTAAAGAGTCAACTTGGTGGGAGTACTTGGTGCGCCGACCTAGTGGGGTGACTTTATGGACGGACTTAAAGAGTCAACTTGGTTAGAGTACTTGTTCTGGTGACTTCATGAATGGACTTGAAGAGTCGACTTGGTGGGGCGACTTGATGAACGCACTTGAAGGGTCAACTTGGTGGGGTGACTCTATGAACGGACCTAAAGAGTTGACTTGGTAAGAGTACTTGGTGGGGTGACTTGATGAAAGGACTTAAAGAGTCGACTTGGTGAGAGTACTTGTTGGGGCAACTTGATGAATGCACTTGAAGAATTGACTTGGTTAGAGTACTTGGTGGGGCGACTTGATGAACAGACTCAAAGAGTCGACTTGGTTAGAGTACTTGGTGGCTCGACCTGATGACCAGACTTAAAGAGTCAACTTGGTGAGAGTACTTCACGGGGTGAACTGATGAACGAACTTAAAGAGTGGACTTGGTGGGAGTACTTGATGCGCCGACCTGGTGGGGTGACTTTATGGACAGACTTAAAGAGTCGACTTGGTTAGAGTACTTGTTCTGGTGACTTGATGAATGGACTTGAAGAGTCGACTTGGTGGTGTAACTTGATGAAAGGACTTAAAGAGTCGACTTGGTCAGAGTACTTGGTTGGGTGACTTGATGAACGAACTTAAAGGGTCAACTTGGCGGGGTGACTTGATGAATGGACCTAAAGAGTTGACTTGGTGAGAGTACTTGGCAGGGTGAACTGATGAACAGACTTAAAGAGTCGACTTGGTGGGAGTACTTGGTGGGCCGACCTAGTGGGGTGACTTGATGAACGGACTTATAGAGTCGACTTGGTGAGAGTAGTTGTTTTGGTGACTTGATGAAAGGACTTAAAGAGTCGACTTGGTGGGGTGACTTGATGAACAAACTTAAAGGGTTGACTTTGCGGGGTGACTTGATGAACGGACATAAAGAGTTGACTTGGTGAGAGTACTCGGTGGGGTGACATGATGAAAAGACTTAGAGAGTCGACTTGGTGAGAGTACTTGGTGGGCCGACCTGGTTGGGTGACTTCATGAACTGAATGGTCCTAAAGATTTGACTTGGTGAGAATACTTGGTGTGGTGACTTGATGAATAGACTTAAAGAGTCAAATTGGTGAGAGTACTTGGTGGGGTGACTTGATGAACATAGTTAAAGAGTTGACTTGGTGAGAGTACTTGGTCGGGTGACTTGATGAACGCACTTGAAGAATCAACTTGGTTAGAGTACTTGGTGGGGTGACTTGATGAACAAACTTAAAGGGTCAACTTTGTGGGGTGACATGATGAACGGACCTAAAGAGTTGACTTGGCGAGAGTACTCGGTGGGGTGACCTGATGAAAAGACTTAGAGAGTTGACTTGGTGAGAGTACTTGGTGGGCCGACCTGGTTGGGTGACTTCGTGAACTAACTTAAAGAGTTGACTTGGTGGGAGTACTTGGTGGGGTGACTTGATGAATGGACTTCAAGTGTCGACTTGGCAAGGTGACTTGATGAACGGTCCTAAAGAGTTGACTTGGTGAGAGTACTTCGTGTGGTGACTTGATGAACAGACTTAAAGAGTCAAATTGGGTAGAGTACTCGGTGGGGTGACTTGATGAACATAGTTAAAGAGTCGACTTGGTGAGAGTACTTGGTCGGGTGACTTGATGAATGCACTTGAAGAATCGACTTGGTCAGAGTACTCAGTGGGGTGACTTGATGAATGAACTTAAAGATTCAACTTGGTGGGCCGACCTGGTGGGGTGACTTGATGAACGAACTTAGAGAGTTGACTTGGTGAGAGTACTTGGTGACTTGGTGGGCCGACCTGGCTGGGTGACTTGATAAACAAAATTAAAGAGTCGACTTGGTGACAGCACTCGGTGGGCTGACCTGGTCACGTGACTTGATGAATGAACTTAAAGAGTCGACTTGGTGGGCCGACTTGGCTGGGTGACTTGATGAACAAACTTAAAGAGTCAATTTGGTGGGCCAAACTTGTGGGGTGACTTGGTGAGAGTACTTAGTGGGATGAGCTGGCAGGGTGACTTGATGAATGAACTTAGAGAGTCGACTTTGTGAGAGTACTTGGTGGGTCGAACTGGCAGGGTGACTTGATGAAAGAACTTAAAGAGTCGACCTGGTGAGAGAACTTGGTGGGCCGAGCTGGCAGGGTGAATTGATGAACGAACCTAAAGAGTCGACTTGGTGAGAGTACTTGGTGGGCCGACCTGGGGGGGTGACTTGATGACCAAACTTAAAGGGTCAACTTGGTGAGAGTACTTGGCGGGCCAACCTAGCGAAGCGATTTGATGAACGAACTTAAAGAGTTGACTTGGTGAGAGTACTTGGTGGGGTGACCTGATGAAAAAACCTTAAGAGTCGACCTGGTGAGAGTACTCGGTGGGCCGACCTGGCGGGGTGACTTGGTGAGCAAAATTAAAGAGTCGACTTGGTGAGAGTAGTTGATGGGCTGACCTAGTGGGGTTACTTGATGAACGAACTTAAAGAGTCGACTTGGTGGGCCGACTTTGCAGAGTGACTTAATGAACAAACTTAAAGAGTCCACTTGGTGGGCTGACCTGGCGGGGTGACTTGATGAAAGAACTTAAAGAGTCGACTTGGTGAGAGTAATTTGTGGACTGACCTGGTGGGTTGACTTGATGAATGAACTTAAAGAGTCGACTTGGTGGGGTGACTTGATGAATGCACTTGAAGGGTCGACTTGGTGTGGTGACTCTATGAACGGACCTAAAGATTTGACTTGGTGAGAGTACTTTGTGGGGTGACTTGATGAAAGGACTTAAAGAGTCAACTTGGTGAGAGTACTTGGTGGGGCGACTTGATGAACGCACTTGAAGAATCGACTTGGTTAGAGTACTTGGTGGGGTGACTTGATGAACGGACTCAAAGAGTCAACTTGGTGAGAGTACTTTGTGACTCAACTTGATGAGCAGACTTAAAGAGTCAACTTGGTGAGAGTACTTGGTGGTGTGAACTGATGAACGGACTTAAAGAGTCAACTTGGTGGGAGTACTTGGTGCGCCGACCTGGTGGGGTGACTTTATGGACGGACTTAAAGAGTCAACTTGGTTAGAGTACTTGTTCTGGTGACTTCATGAATGGACTTGAAGAGTCGACTTGGTGGGGCGACTTGATGAACGCACTTGAAGGGTCAACTTGGTGGGGTGACTCTATGAACGGACCTAAAGAGTTGACTTGGTAAGAGTACTTGGTGGGGTGACTTGATGAAAGGACTTAAAGAGTCGACTTGGTGAGAGTACTTGTTGGGGCAACTTGATGAATGCACTTGAAGAATTGACTTGGTTAGAGTACTTGGTGGGGCGACTTGATGAACAGACTCAAAGAGTCGACTTGGTTAGAGTACTTGGTGGCTCGACCTGATGACCAGACTTAAAGAGTCAACTTGGTGAGAGTACTTCACGGGGTGAACTGATGAACAAACTTAAAGAGTGGACTTGGTGGGAGTACTTGATGCGCCGACCTGGTGGGGTGACTTTATGGACAGACTTAAAGAGTCGACTTGGTTAGAGTACTTGTTCTGGTGACTTAATGAATGGACTTGAAGAGTCGACTTGGTGGCGTGACTTGATGAAAGGACTTAAAGAGTCGACTTGGTCAGAGTACTTGGTTGGGTGACTTGATGAACGAACTTAAAGGGTCAACTTGGCAGGGTGACTTGATGAACGGACCTAAAGAGTTGACTTGGTGAGAGTACTTGGCAGGGTGAACTGATGAACAGACTTAAAGAGTTGACTTGGTGGGAGTACTTGGTGGGCCGAACTAGTGGGGTGACTTGATGAATGGACTTATAGAGTCGACTTGGTGAGAGTAGTTGTTTTGGTGACTTGATGAAAGGATTTAAAGAGTCGACTTGGTGGGGTGACTTGATGAACAAAGTTAAAGGGTCGACTTTGCGGGGTGACTTGATGAACGGACCTAAAGAGTTGACTTGGTGAGAGTACTCGGTGGGGTGACATGATGAAAAGACTTAGAGAGTCGACTTGGTGAGAGTACTTGGTGGGCTGACCTAGTTGGGTGACTTCATGAACTGAATGGTCCTAAAGATTTGACTTGGTGAGAGGACTTGGTGTGGTGACTTGATGAATAGACTTAAAGAGTCAAATTGGTGAGAGTACTTGGTGGGGTGACTTGATGAACATAGTTAAAGAGTTGACTTTGTGAGAGTACTTGGTCGGGTGACTTGATGAACGCACTTGAAGAATCAACTTGGTTAGAGTACTTGGTGGGGTGACTTGATGAACAAACTTAAAGATTCGACTTGGTGGGCTGACCTTGCGGGGTGACATGATGAACGAACTTAGAGAGTCGACTTGGTGAGAGTACTTGGTGACTTGGTTGGTTGACCTGGCCGGGTGACTTGATGAACAAACTTAAAGAGTCGACTTGGTGAGAGTACTCAGTGGGCTGACCTGGTCACGTGACTTGATGAACGAACTTAAAGAGTCAACTTGGTGGGCCGACTTGGTCGGGTGACTTGATGAACAAACTTAAAGAGTCGACTTGGTGGCTCAAACTAGTGGGGTGACTTGGTGAGAGTACTTGGTGGGTTGAGCTGGTAGGGTGATTTGATGAATGAACTTAGAGAGTCGACTTTGTGAGATAACTTGGTGGTTCGAACTGGCGGGGTGACTTGATGAACAAACTTAAAGAATTGACCTGGTGAGAGAACTTGGTGGGCCGAGTTGGCGGGGTGAATTGATGAACGAACCTAAAGAGTCGACTTTGTGAGAGTACTTGGTGGGCCAACCTGGCGGGGTGACTTGATGACTGAACTTAAAGGGTCGACTTGGTGAGAGTACTTGGCGGGCTGACCTGGCTGAGCGACTTGATGAACGAACTGAAAGAGTCAACTTGGTGAGAGTACTTGGTGGGGTGACCTGATGAACAAACCTAAAGAGTCGACCTGGTGAGAGTACTCGGTGGGCCGACCTGGCGGGGTGACTTGGTGAGAAAACTTAAAGAGTCGACTTGGTGAGAGTAGTTGGTGGGCTGACCTGGCGGGGTGACTTGACGAACAAACTTAAAGAGTCGACTTGGTGGGCTGACTTGGCAGAGTGACTTGATGAACAAACTTAAAGAGTCCACTTGGTGGGCTGACCTGGCGGGGTGACTTGATGAACGAACTTAAAGAGTTGACTTGGTGAGAGTAATTTGTGGGCTGACCTGGCAGGGTGACTTGATGAATGGACTTGAAGAGTTGACTTGGTGGGGTGACTTGATGAACGCACTTGAAGGGTCGACTTGGTGGGGTGACTCTATGAACAGATCTAAATAGTTGACTTGGTGAGAGTACTTGGTGGGGTGACTTGATGAAAGGACTTAAATAGTCAACTTGGTGAGAGTACTTGGTGGGGCGACCTGATGAACGCACTTGAAGAATCGACTTGGTTAGATTACTTGGTGGGGCAACTTGATGAACAGACTCAAAGAGTCGACTTGGTGAGAGTACTTGGTGGCTCGACTTGATGAGCAGACTTAAAGAGTCAACTTGGTTAGAGTGGGCCTAATGGGGCGAGGTGGTGAGTGGGCCTGGCGGGGCGAGTTGGTGGGGTGACTTGGCGAGTGGAATTAGAGAGCCAACATGGTGAGGCAACTCGACAAGTTAGTTCATTGAGATGACATGGTGAGCTGACTTGGCGAGTTGACATGGCGAGCAAACTTAAAGAGTCAACTTGGCAACGTGCTTGAGTCGACTTGGTGAGGCGACATGGCAAGCGGGCTCAAAGAGTCAACATGGTGAGGCGACTCATTGAGTCAACATGGTGAGGCGACTCATGGTGAGGAGCTATCCTTGAGGTGACTTGGTGGGCCTACTTGATTAGTCGACTTGGTTAGCTGACCTGACGAGCTGACACGGTGAGCGGGCTTAAAGAGGTGATGACTTGGTGGGGTAACTCGACAAGCCAACTTATTGAGGCGAGATGGTGAGTCGACTTGGTGAGCTAACTTGGTGAGCACACTTAAGGAGTCAACTTTGTGAGGTGACCCGGTGAGTTAGCTCACTGATGCAACTTGGGCGGGCCAACCTGTCGAGCGAACTTAAAGAGGCAACTTGGGCGAGCTGACCTGGTGAGCGATATTAAAGAGTTGACTTGGAAACATACTTGAACAGCCGACTTGGTGAGCTGACATGGTGAGTGGGCTTAGAGAAGCAACTCGGTGGGGCAACTTGGTGAGGACACTTGGTGGGGCAAGGTGGTAAAATGACTAGGTGATTTGACTTGGTGAGCTGAATTAGGGAGCTGACTTGGTGAGCAAACTTAAGGGGTCGACTTGGTGAGGCAACCTAAATAGTTGACTCGGTGAGCTAACTTGGGGAGCCAACATGGTGAGCAGTTTTAAAGAAGAGGCAACTTGGTGGGGCAACTTGGTGAGGTGAGACGGTAAGTCATCTTGGTGAGCTAGCTTGACGAGCTATGAGCGGACTTAAAGAGTCAATTCTTGATTTGGCAAAGACCACATGGTCAGATGACTTGGTGAGCCGACTTGGCTAGCAAAATTGGCAAGCAAACTTATAGAATCGACTTGCTTTCCCCAGCTAGGAGCACACGCCTGGGTCGACCCAACTTGGGTCACCCGACTCCGTTGCCCCAGCCTTGGGCGACCCGAGTGGGTCGACGAGGGGAAAAAAAAATTAAAAAAAATCATGGGAGGCCCTGTACAGCGAAAAGCGCTAAATTTTGGGCATTTCAAAATTAAAAAAAAAAAAGTTACTTGCTTTTCGATCATGCACAAGTTTCAGTTCACGTATTGTCGAGCCGACTCGAGGCGTTACTCCTAGCTAGCAAGATTTGAGGTTGGGTAGCCGAAACGATTCGATTTGAGAATTTTCTTTATAAAAAGAGATCATGATAGGCCGCATAACGCAAAAAAGAATGAAATTTTGGGAGTTCAAAAAAAAATGTTACCCGATTTTGGATCACGCACAGGGCTCGGGTCACGTAGCATTAAGGTACCTTGGGTGACATGATTCGAACGAAAAGTCGACGGTGGCATGAGTTGAGTGGGGTTACATGAGTCAAACGAAAAAAAATGGAGGCGGTTAAGGCTCAAGGCAATTCAAGTCAGGGTAGCTGAGTCGATTCGAAAACTTTGGTCGTTAGCCAAAAAAAGAGTTAATCACTTTTGGATGACGTACATGACTTGGGGCGCATAGAATCAAGTCAAGCACGGTGACATTAGTGGTTCAAAAAAATTGCAGGCAATTAAGGCTCGAGGCGATTTGAGTCGGGGTTGCTAACATGATTTGGGTTGAAATCTTTGGGTGTTAACCAAAGAAGGAAGAATTTAACCACTTTTGGATCACGTACATGAATCAAGGCACTAAGTCGAGCACGGTGACATGAGTACTGCGAAAAAACTGGAGGGAGTTAAGGCTCGAGGTGATACGAGTCAGGGTTGCCGACACAATTTAGGTTGAAAACTTTGGATGTTAACCCAAAAAAAGAGTTGACTGCCTTTGGATCACGCACATGACTCGGCACACTTAGAATCATGTCGAGCACGGTGACATGAGTCGTGCGAAAAAATTGGAGGCAGTTAAGGCTCGACGCGATTCGAGTCAGGGTTTGGGTAGTTGGGGCGATTTGTGTCGGGGTTGCCAACATGGTTTGAGTTGAAAACTTTGGGCATTAACCCAAAAAAAAAAAAGTTGACCTCTTTTGGACCACGTACATGACTCGGGGCACTTAGAATCAAGTCGAGCACGGTGACATGTGTTGTGCAAAAAATTCGGAGGCGATTCGAGTTGGGGTAGCCAACTCGATTTGAGTTCAAAACTTTGGGCGCTAACCAAAAAAATAAGTTGACCGATTTTGTATCACGTACATGAGTCGTCTTCCCTCGCAAAAATTACAAAACCCGGGGACCCGCCTAGAATTTGCAATCGAAAGATTTTTCTACCCTCACAAAAATTTACAAACCCCACCCGCTCGAAATTTGGACTTGGAAGATTTTTTTCGCCCTCGCAGAATTTACAAACCCCACCCGCTCAGAATTTGGCACTTGGAAATTATGAAACCCCGCCCGCCCAGAATTTGGACTTGGAAGATTTTTTTGCCCTCACAGAAATTACAAACCTGACCCACATGGAAATTGCACTTGGAAGACTTTTTCACACTCACGGAAATCACAAAACCCCACCCACAGGGAATTTGGCACTTGGGAGATTTTTTCGCCCTTCCGACAATCGCAAACCCCACCAGCTCCAAATTTGGGACTCGGTAGATTTTTTTCCCCCTTGTGGAAATTTTACAAAACCCCACTCGCTCGAAATTTGGCACTCGGGAGATTTTTCTACCCTGGCAGAAATTTCTACAAAACCCCTCCGTCCCGTCCGAAATTTGGCACTCGGGAGATTTTTTCCGCCTTGGCAGAAATTGCAAACCCCACTTGCCAGGAATTTGGCACCTGGGAGATTTTTATGCCCTCGCAAAAATTGTAAACCCCACCTGCCAAGAATTTGGCACTTAGGAGAATTTTTTGCCCTCCCGAAAATTTTCACAAAACCCCACCTGCCCGGAATGTGGCGCTTGGGAGATTTTTCTGCCCCAGCAGAAATTGCAAAACCCAACCTACTGGGAATTTGGCACCTGGGAGATTTCTTCGCCCTCACAGAAATTTTCAGAAAACCCCACCCTCTCAAAATTTGGCACCTGGGAGAGTTTTCCCATTCTCACAGAAAATTGCAAACCCCACTTACAATACCCCGTCACTTATCTAAGTCATCTGCAAAAGATTCTTCTCGCCGACCGCTTGAAATTAATATCCAAGGTTGCTCCAACAGGCTAGTGTGCCGATCGGAGATGGCCAATGACACGAGCCCATGAGAGTGGAAGAGCACCCCTACTGCGGGTCACGATGCAATCGGAGAGAGATATGCACCGCATCTAGTGTGGATTCTGACTTAGAGGAGTTCAGTCATAATCTGACACACGGTAGCTTCATGCCACTGGCTTTTCAACCAAGCGCGATGACCAAATGTGTGAATCAACGGTTCCTCTCGTACTAAGTTAAATTAATATCATGGCGCAGATCATCAGTAGGGTAAAACTAACCTGTCTCACGACGGTCTAAACCCAGCTCACGTTCCCTATTGGTGGGTGAACAATCCAACACTTGGTGAATTCTACTTCACAATGATAGGAAGAGCCAACATCAAAGGATAAAAAAGCAATGTTGCTATGAATTCTTGGCTGCCACAAGCCAGTTATCCCTATGGTAACTTTTCTGACACCTCTAGCTTCAAATTCTGAAAGTCTAAAGGATTGATAGGCCACGCTTTCACGGTTTGTATTCATACTGAAAATCAAAATCAAATGAGCTTTTACCCTTTTGTTCCACATGATATTTCTTTTCTCGTTGAGCTCATCTTAGGACACCTATATTATCTTTTAACAGATGTGTCGCACCAGCCAAACTCCCCACCTGACAATGTCTTTCGCCTGGATTGGCGCGCCTAGACGCACCTTAAGGCCAAAAATAGGGGCATTGCCCCATCTCTGCCTCACGAAATAAGTAAAATAATGTTAAAAGTAGTGGTATTTCACTTGCACCCGAAAGCTCCCACTTATTCTACACCTCTCAAGTCATTTCACAAAGTCGGACTAGAGTCAAGCTCAAGAGGGTCTTCTTTCCCCGCTGATTCCACCAAGCCCATTCCCTTGGCTATGGTTTCGCTAGATAGTAGATAGGGACTGTGGGAATCTCATTAATCTATTCATGCACATCACTAATTAGATGATGAGGCATTTGGATACCTTAAGAGAGTCATAGTTACTCCCGCCATTTACCCGCGCTTGGTTGAATTTCTTCACTTTGACATTTAGAGCACTGGGTAAAAATCACATTGTGTCAGCATCCGCAGGGACCATCGCAATGCTTTGTTTTAATTAAATAGTTGGATTCCCCTTGTCCATACAAGTTCTGAGTTGATTGTTCGTCGCCTAGGGAAAGCCCTCCGAAGGGGGCGTCCTACATCCATCGCCAGATCGGCACGCGATGGCCCGCCCTCGCCGCGGGAGCAGCTCGGGCAGGTTGCCAATAGCCCATGAGTTTGGGGCATAGACCCCTAGGCCCAGCCCTCAGAGCCAATCCTTTTCCTGAAGTTATGGATCCATTTTGTCAACTTCCCTTACCTACATTGTTCTATTGACCAGAGGCTATTCCCCTTGGAGACCTGATGCGGTTATGAGTACGACCGGGGGTGAACGGTACTCGGTCCTCTAGATTTTCAAGGGCCACCGAAGGCGCACCAAACACTGCGGGATGTGCGGTGCTCTTCCAGTCGCTGGACCCTATCTCTGGTTGAACCAATTTTAGGGTGGGCAGGCTGTTAAAAAGAAATGATAACTCTTCCCAGGGCCCCCCCCGACGTCTCCAAATTTCCTAACGTTGCCGTCTGCTGCCACATCCCGGTTCGAGAATATTAACCTGATTCCCTTTCAATGATCGCACAAAGTGCACCCGTGAAATAGGGTTTCCCCACCTCTTAGGATCGACTAACCCATGTCGAAGTGTTGTTCACATGGAACCTTTCCCAACTTTAGTCTTCAAAGTTCTCATTTGAATATTTGCTACTACCACTAAGATCTGCATCGGGGGCCGGTCCACCCAGGCTCACGCCCAAGGTTTCACAACAACCCTCGCGTCCTCCTACTCATTGGTGCCTAGCACTTTCCCCGACGGCCGAGTATAGGTTGCGTGCTTCAGCGCCATCCATTTTCGTGGCTAGTTGATTCAGCAGGTGAGTTGTTACACACTCCTTAGCGGATTTTGACTTCCATGACCACCGTCCTGCTGTCTTAATCAACCAACACCCTTTGTGGGATCTGGGTTAGCATGCAATTTGGCACCGTAACTCGACTTTCAGTTCATCTTGCATCACCAGTTCTGCTTACCAAAAATGGCCCACTTGGAGCTCGCGATTTCGTGGCACGGCTCAACAGAGCAGCCGCACCGACTTACCTATTTAAAGTTTGAGAATAGGTCAAGGGCATTACGCCCCTGATGCCTCTAATCATTTACTTTACCCGATAAAACTTGCACGTGAGCTCTAGCTATCCTAAGGGAAACTTCAGAGGAAACCAGCTACTAGACGGTTTGATTAGTCTTTTGCCCCTATACCCAAGTCAGACAAACGATTTGCACATCATTATCACTGTGGGCCTCCACTAGAGTTTCTTCTAGCTTCGCCCTGCTCAGGCATAGTTCACCATCTTTCGGGTCCCAACAGGTGTGCTCGCACTCGAACCTTCATAGAAGATTAGGGTCGATCAGCGGTGCACCCCTCGAGAGGGGATCTTGCCAGTCATCTTCCTTGTGCCTCGCGAGTTTTCCCAACCTGCCAACTCACACACATGTTAGACTCCTTGGTCCGTGTTTCAAGACAGGTCAGATGGAAAGCCCGCTGGCCAGCGCCAGGAGCGCACAGGTGCCCGAGAGCCCGCTGTAAAGGCGTGTGCTTTGCTCCTCAACCACTGCGACAGAAGTATTTGTGTGACCAGAAGGTCGCGCTTGTGCCGCCATGACAGCCTGCGCTAGCACGTCCCCCAATTTGAGTGGCAGTTCGACTCACACCATTCTGCATCCGACCGGGGCACATCGCCAGCCTCCATCCGCTTCCCTCTCATCAATTTCAAGCACTCTTTAACTCTCTTTTCAAATTCCTTTTCATCTTTCCCTCATGGTACTTATTCGCTATCGGTCTCTCACCCGTATTTAGCCTTGGACGGAATTTACCACCCGATTAGGGCTGAATTCCCAAACAACCCGACTCGATGACAGCACCTCATGGTGCAACAGGGTCCAGGCCCGATGGGGCTCTCACCCTCTCCGATACCCCTTTCTAGGGGACTTGGGCCTTTTCCATCGCTGAGGACGCTTCTATAGACTACAATTTGATAGGCACGACAGTCGATTTTCATGCTGGGCTCTTCCCAGTTCACTCGCCGTTACTAGGGGAATCCTGGTAAGTTTCTTTTCCTCTGCTTATTGATATGCTTAAACTTAGTGGGTACTCATGCATGACTTGGGGACATGGTAGACATGTAGTAATGCCCGCACTGCGGCAGGCCACTGAGCCCAGAATAAAGTTCCTCTTGAGGAATCGTTCGATCGGTACAAAATAACGCTGGCCTTTGCGAGCCACCACTCGTCGCAACGGATCGACGTACCTCGTGCTCATTTTAGCCGACCATGCATCACTTGCAGATGTGGACGGCCATCTCCGCTCCTCGCTGGGGAGGGAAAAATTTTGTAGTGCGACGCCCAAGCAGATGTGCCCTTAGCCGAGGCCTCGGGCACAACTTGCGTTCAAAGACTTGATGATTAATGGGATTCTACAATTCACACTAAGTATCGCATTTTGCTACATTCCTCATCGTGGTGAGAGCTGAGATATCCATTGCCGAGAGTCATGATTTTGTTTTATTTTTTTCTTTTAGCAACCCAAGCGTGCAAGGCGCTAGCTTGCACTTTGTTCTTTGGATTTCTAAGGTGCGCGATGCACCCGTGTGTTGGGTGTTGACACATCTCGAACCCCGAGTAGCCAATGGGTGCGATGACAAACGCTGTGGTGTGTCCCTGCCCCATCACCTCGCAAAGGTGGGAGGCAACGCATGGGAGAGCCGTGTAAGTGGACAGGGCCCCTACCCCACAAATCATGCAAGTGCACCCATCCTAAACAGAGAACACTCCAAGCGATGAGTCAACACACCTGGGCAAGGCAACGGGGGGTTGCGGCACTCCTGACTTGCCGCCGTCGAAATGACGGATCCCTCACACAGCGCCACACATGCGATCGGACCATGAAATCTCAATGGGGGATGAGGCCCAAACCCCCTCTGAACTGCAACCAAGTAGAGACCTCTCGCTCTGACGTAGATGTTATTCAAAGGCACCGATCCTAATCCAGATTGCATCCGAGTCTCTTCTTCGCCCCGCGGGGAATCCACGCTTTCGATCACGGGCATTTGATGTGACCCTCGACCTCAACGGTGCTGGACCCATAGCTTGGCCATCTAGCACATGATTTTAGGGCCGAGTGTCTGCACATCACCAAGATTTTAGGGGCAAGTAGGAGGCCAGCTCCATCCCCTACACGATTTAGGGTCTCAAACCGACAATGATCCTATCGCAAGTTCAACTACAGTAACCTTGTTACGACTTCTCCTTCCTCTAAATGATAAGGTTCAGTGAACTTCTCAAGACGTCTCCAATAGGAACCATCGTCTTCATCATGATTCGAACACTTTACTAGATTATTCAATCGCTAAGAGTGAGGGGCGGTGTGTACAAAGGGAAGGGACGTAGTCAACGCGAGCTGATGACTCACGCTTACTAGGAATTCCTCGTTGAAGATCAATAATTGCAATGGTCTATCCCCATCATGATGCAATTTGGAAAGATTTCCCAAACCTTTTGGGCTAGGGAGAGAAACTCGTTGGTTACATTAGTGTAGTGCGCGTGCGGCCCAGAACATCTAAGGGCATCACAGACCTGTTATTGCCTCAAACTTCCATGGCCTAGGAGGCTATAGTCCCTCTAAGAAGCTGGCCGCAAAGGGGAACCTCTGCATAGCTAGTTAGCAGGCTAAGGTCTTGTTCGTTAACAGAATTAACTAGATAAATTGCTCCACCAACTAAGAACGGCCATGCACCACCACCCATAGAATCAAGAAAGAGCTCTCAATCTGTCAATCCTTACTATGTCTGGACCTGGTAAGTTTCCCCATGTTGATTCAAATTAAGCCGCAGGCTCCACTCCTAGTGGTGCCCTTCCGTCAATTCCTTTAAGTTTTAGCCTTGTGACCATACTCCCCCCGGAACCCAAACACTTTGATTTCTCAGAAGGTGCTGGCAAAGTCCTTAGAGCAACATCCGCCGATCCCTGGTCGACATCATTTATGGTTGAGACTAGGACGGTATCTGATCGTCTTTGAGCCCCCAACTTTCATTCTTGATTAATGAAAAAATCCTTGGCAAATGCTTTCCCAGTGGTTCTTCTTCCATAAATCCAAGAATTTCACCTCTGAAAATGAAATATGAATGCCCCCGACAGTCCCTATTAATCATTACTCTGGTCCCGAAGGCCAACGGAACAGGACCAGACTCCTATCGCGTTATTCCATGCTAATGTATTCAGAGCATAGGCTTGCTTTGAGCACTCTAATTTTTTCAAAAGTAACGGCGCCGAAACCGTGTCCCAGCCAATTAAGGCTAGGAACACACCACCAGCAGAAGGGATGTGAGGGTCAGTGTACACCCAGAAGGCGGACCGACCGTGACGACCCAAGGTCCAACTATGAGCTTTTTAATTGCAACAACTTAAATATATTGTTATTTATTGTCACTACCTTCCCGTGTTAGGATTGGGTAATTTGTGCACCTGCTGCCTTCCTTGGATGTGGTAGCTGTTTCTCAAGCTCCCTCTCTGGAATCGAACCCTAATTCTCTGTCACTCATCACCAGCATGGTAGGCCTCTATCATACCATCGAAAGTTGATAGGGCAGAAATTTGAATGAAGCGTTGCCAGCACAAAGGCCGTGCAATCTGTCGAGTTATCATGAATCACCAAAATAGTGGGCGAGCCCACGCCAACCTTTTATCTAATAAATGCATCCCTTCCGAGAGTCAGGATTTGGTGCACATATTAGCTCTAGAATTACTATGGTTATTTGAGTAGCAAAGTACCATCAAAGAAACTATAACTGATTTAATGAGCCATCCGCAGTTTCACAGTCTAAAATAGTTCATACTTAGACATGCATGGCTTAATCTTTGAGACAAGCATATGACTACTGGCAGGATTGACCAGGTAGCTTCTAACAATGAGGGGACCCCCAAGACCTGCTGCAGCCAAGGGATGCCCGCCATGATGGGAAATCAAAATTTGCATTCGCTTTGTCATGCATCCAAACATAATCCGCCGCACAAGCAACAAGAATGACGTTCACAGCACATGCAGGACTCGCAACACTCAAAGATTTCACACAAGAGGAAAGTGTCCCATCGTCGATCGGAGAGGGCTAAACAGGGAGCCTCGATTCACAGGCACCTGGGAAGAACATCCCGTACGGAACCCTTTACCCTTGAACTCGCTGTCGCCACTACTCAGAAAGAAGCCTCGAGTCTATACGAGATGGCACCGCACACGTAGCCACCTCAATTGTAAGGCCACTCAGAGACATCCATTTCCCAGGCATATGCCTCCTACATGCCTGTTGAGGTGCACCCACACAGAAAAAATCCTTCTCAATCGCAACAAACATTTTCCCATGATGAAGAGCTGGTTGCCAAAGTGCCAACGGAGACCACCGTGCTGAAGGGTGAAGGGTCGTGCAAGTCAAAAACATGGATGGTTATGCGATTGGCGGGGGCATCACTGTGCACGTAACCACCTCAATTATAAGGCCACTCAAGGGCATCATGTATAACACCCCCTCCACAAATTTATAGGTGATGAGAGCTCGGCCACATACACGGACATGTCTAACCTCTGGAAAATATCTCCTTTCCTAGCACAACCTCGCTAACCATTCCCCATGACACGTGATCTACCAGTGCAGGTACAAAAAAGTTCCTACGGGTGAACACTCTCACACTAGCATTGTCGAACAAGCTTCAATCTCATGCACATGAACATACTGGAGAACTACACCACGAGGGAACCACCCATGAGCACCCACATCTTAGAAAAAAGCATTCGTGTGATTTCTTCCCCTAGACAGACACGTTGGGCCTGCACTTGTCGGAGCATTTCAAAGACGAGCGCTCTGGTTCGCAAGAGCCTAAGAAGAACATCTCGTATGAAACTCGTTCCCCCAAAATACTCAAATCACAAATGCTCGCAGCAGAGTTGTAATGCAAAGATGTACACCACGCACGCGACCAAGTAAGGACACTCAGAGACATCCATTTCCTAGGCATATGCCCCCTACATGCTTTTTGGTGCACCCCGTACAAATGGCCATACTTCGACAAGCCCTCCCAGAATTTCGCATTTGAAGAGAGATGAAATGCCTTGGGCTTTTTTCCACACAATGCAAACACTGAATGCTCTCTTTAGGGGGGAGCTGAAGAAGAGTATCTCCCGTAGAACCCATGAGCCGTAGCTGTTCGGATCGCACAGGGCAGGACAGGGCATGGAGAGTTTCCACATCCAAACAAAAATTATCGGTAATACTCTACGCTTCTACTGGCCTAGACCACAAAAGTTGTCACGACAGTGCCATGCACTTCTATAGGATGAGACAGTGAAGAGGCAAGCATGCACTGAGAATGCACTAGCAAATAAATTATGCAGCAACCAAACCTTTTGTCAGCCCCCCTCTCAATCCCAAGGCTCTACCAATCGGCAAAAACTTAGGGTGGAGACCGGACCTTGACGAAATTAGGGATGTCGAGCAATGCACCCATGTAACCATCTCTTTCCTTCTTGCCATCTGGGCAGGATAAAAATGCAATGATAGAACGTGCCAATGAGATGGAGCCCTTGGCTAAAAGATACAACTCCATACACACTCTGCAACAAGCGCATCTTAGAATCGAACACCAAATGTGTAGTGCGTTGCAAGCCATGTAGAGACCTACATATAGGGTATATTCAACAAAACAAAGTGACAAGTACTTCCCACCAGCTCTGCCACTGCGATATTACCGAATGGGATATATACTCACCGCCATAGATTAATGACCATCATTACCGTCTCGGAATAGATACAAGCACATCGAGCTTCATCTGATCAACTGGATGAATTTCACCTTGAAGGGGCCCAATCCAAAAGTTTGGGAGATCATCTCCTAGAACTCTCAAGAACAAGGCCCATCTTACATGAAAACTTTGCTACTGCGCAAACATAGGTTGCAATTAAAGAGAAATTGCAAGGCCGTCACAATGGCCCAAGGCCAATGGTCCGACTAAGTAAATTTTCTCTTGCAATCACCATGCTGCCATTCACAGAGAGATCTCCCCATTCACTTGTGACGTGATGCATAATCCAAGTGCTAGACACGAGCTCGCCCTTGAAAGGCCACTTTCCAAGGCATCCCTCGATGACACATTGGAACGACAACTACTGTCAAACAATTCCCAATGTTGTGCCGATCGAGTTGGCACAGAGGCGACCTTGGGGAGCTCTCGCATAGCAATCGGGATGTGCTTTCGTACCCATCTCTCACAAAGACAAATGTTAGCTATGAAAAAATTTGGAATCCAAGGGCTCGCATCCATCGATATCGTCGGCACTGGGTCTATATACAAAGGCCATGGAGAGGTTTCAAGAAGAGAAGCCCCCCCTGCTCGCTCGCACAAACATCCCAAATTCTAGACACAAGCTCCCACCCTTAGCATCACTCTCTAGATCACCACAATGAAACACATTGGAATGACAACCGCTGTTGAACAACTCCAAAAATTGTGGCAATGGAGTGAGAAAGAGGAGCAACTTTGGGGAGGAGGCGCATAGCAAACGGGCTGCTCCTTCATTTTGCTCTTATATACAAATCTGATGTCATTGATTTCATTTGGAATCTGAGGCTACATTCATCCTTGCCCACATGAGCAATGGCTCTTCTGATCAAATGGCCATGGGGAGCTTTCGATAACAAAGGCTCCCTTATCACTTGTGATGTGCAACCCAACTGCTAGACGATGACTCGCCCTTTAGATCGCTTCCCAGGCAACCACCACAACGGCACCATTGGAACGACAACCGCTGCCAAACCATTCTGAAAATTTTGTGCCAAAGAAGTTGTTACAAAGAGAATGACTCTGGGGAGAGAGCACTCGCATAACAAAATCAGGATGGCTTCATGGCCCTTCCAATAGAGAAATGATGCTGGTGCCAATATTCAAAATCTAAATAACTTGTCTTTCTCGACCACCAGCACCAATTCTATTGGGGAGGGTCGCCGAGAGCTTTTGTTATCAAAGCCTCCCATTGGAGCCATGATAGGCACACAAAAAATTTTGCTAGAGTGCCAAGCACCCACCCACGTCATGGCTAGATACAAGGGCTCACCATTAGATCAACTTCAAAATCACAGAACAGACGCGGTGTAGAATAGCAACCGCTGCCAAGTCTCTTCCATAATTGCATTGGTTGAGTGATCAAAGAAGGTGATCTAAGAGAGGGTCCAAGCATAGGCATTCGTTGGGGGATTCACGCTGATGAAATAAATTTATGCAATACCCGAGCAACACTGGACGGAGGCGCTAGACGAGGGCTCCCATTTTAGATCAAGTTTTAAAATCACCAAGAAGACTATGTGAGGGCTTGCAACCACTGCCAAACCTTTTTCCAAAATTGCACCAGCTAAGTGACAAGAAAACATGATCTAAAGGAGAGTCCAGGAATACCACCCTCAAGGGTAGGCTTCATGCCCCTCTAATTGATTCAACATCGGCGTCCACTGTTTCAAAATCTGACATATCCATCCACCCTGACAGCGGCGTTGAATCAATGAGGGGGGCACGGGAGAGGCTCACAGCAACCACCTCTCCCATTGTAGCCATGATAGGGATGCAAAAAATTTTGATAGAGTGCCAAAGCACCCACCTCATGGCTATAGACAAGGGCTTGCCATCAGATCAACTTCGAAATAATAGAACAGACGCGGTGTAGAATGGCAACCGATGCCAAGCCTCTTTCGTAATTGTGTCAATCAATTAATCGAAGAAGGTGATCTAAGAGAGGGTCCTAGCATAGGAATTTTTTGGGGGATTCATGCCAATGGCATAAATTTATGCAACACCCGAGCAACACCGGATGGAGGTGCTACACGAGGGCTCCCATTTTAGATCAAGTTTTAAAATCACAAAGTAGTAGACGCGGTGAGGGCTAGCAACCACTGCCAAACCTTTTTCCGAAATTGTGCCACTTGAGTGACAAGAAAACATGATCTAAAGGAGAGTCCAGGTATAGCACCCACGAGGGTGGGCTTCATGCCCCTCTAATTGATTCAACGTCGACATCCACCTTTTCAAAATCTGACATATCCATCCACCCTGATAGCGGCGTTAATTAAATATGAGGGGGGCATGGGAGAGGCTCGCGGAAAACCACCTCTCCCATTGTAGCCGTGATAGGCATGCAAAAAATTTTGCTAGAGCGCCAAGCACCCACCTCATGGCTATAGACAAGGGCTCGCCATTAGATCAACTTTGAAATCGCAGAACATACGCAGTGTAGGATAGCAACCGCTGCCAAGTCTCTTCTGTAATTGCATCGGTCAAGTGATTGAAGAAGGTGATCTAAGAGAGGGTCCCAGCGTAGGCATTTGTTGGCGGATTCGTGCCGATGGCATAAATTTATGCAATACCTGAGCAACACCGCACGGAGGTGCTAAACAAGGGCTCCCATTTTAGATCGAGTTTTAAAATCACCAAGTAGATGCGTTGAGGGTTGGCAACCGCTACCAAACTTTTTACTGAAATTGCACCAGCTGAGTGACAAGAAAACATGATCTAAAGGAGAGTCCAAGAATAGCACCCTCGAGGGTGGGCTTCATGGCCCTCTAATTGATTCAATGTTGGCATCCACCGTTTCCAAATCTGACCTATCCATCCGCCCTGACAGCGGCATTGAATCAATGAGGGGGGCACCGGAGAGGCTCACGGCAACCACCTCTCCCATTGTAGCCACGATAGGCATGCAAAATTTTTTTCTAGAGTGCCAAGCACCCACCTCATGCCTATAGACAAGGGCTCACCATTAGAACAACTTCGAAATCGTAGAACAGACGCGGTGTAGAATGGCAACCGCTGCCAAGTCTCTTCCGTAATTGCGTCGGTCGAGTGATCGAAGATGGTGATCTAAGAGAGGGTCCAACCGTAGGCATTCATTGGGGGATTTGCATCGATGGCATAAATTTATGCAACACCCGAGCAACACCGGACGGAGGTGCTAGATGAGGGCTCTCATTTTAGATCAAGTTTTAAAATCACCAAGTAGATGCGAAGAGGGCTGGCAAGCGCTGCCAAACCTTTCTTCGAAATTGTGCCAGCTGAGTGACAAGAAAACATGATCTAAAGGAGAGTCAAGGAATAGCACCCTCGAGGGTGGGCTTCATGCCCCTCTAATTGATTCAATGTCGGCGTCCATCGTTTCAAAATCTGACATATCCATCCACCCTGACAGCGGCGTTGAATCAATGAGGGGGGCACGAGAGAGGCTTGTGGCAACCACCTCTCCCATTGTAGCCATGATAGGCACGCAAAAAATTTTGCTAGAGAGCCAAGCACCCACCTCATGGCTAGAGACAAGGGCTCACCATTAGATCAACTTCAAAATCGTTGAACAGACGCAGTGTAGAATGGAAACCGCTGCCAAGCCTCTTCCTTAATTGCGTCGGTAGAGTGATCGAAGAAGGTGATCTAAGAGAGGGTCCAAGCGTGTAGGCATTCATTTGGGGATTTGCACTGATGGCAAAAATTTATGCAACACCCAAGCAACACCAGACAGAGGTGCTAGATGAGGGCTCCCATTTTAGATCAAGTTTTAAAATCACCAAGTAGATGCGGTGAGGGCTGGCAACCACTGCCAAACCTTTTTCTAAAATTGTGCCAGATGAGTGACAAGAAAACATGATCTAAAGGAGAGTCTAGGAATAGCACCCTCAAGGGTGGGCTTCATGCCCCTCTAATTGATTCAACGTCGATGTCCACGATTTCAAAATCTGACCTATCCATCCGCCCTGACAGCGGTGTTGAATCAATGAGGGGGGCACGGGAGAGGCTCGTGGCAACCACTTCTCCTATTGTAGCCATGATAGGCATGCAAAAAATTTTGCTAGAGTGCCAAGCACCCACCTCATGGCTAGAGACAAGGGCTCGCTATTAGATCAACTTCAAATTTGCAGAACAGACGCGGTGTAGAATGGCAACCGCTGCCAAGTCTCTTCCGTAATTGCGTCGGTCGAGTGATCGAAGAAGGTGATCTAAGAGAGGGTCCAAGCATAGGCATTCATTGGGGGATTCATGCCAATGGCATAAATTTATGCAATACCCGAGCAACACCGAATGGAGGTGCTAGACGAGGGCTCCCGTTTCAGATCAAGTTTTAAAATCACCGAGTAGATGCGGTGAAGGCTGGCAACCGATGCCAAACCTTTTTTTGAAATTGCGCCAGCTGAGTGACAAGAAAACATGATCTAAAGGAGAGTCCAGGAATAGCACCCTTGAGGGTGGGCTTCATGCCTCTCTAATTGATTCAACGTCGGCATCCACCATTTCAAAATCTGACATATCCATCTGCCCTAACAGTGGCGTTCAATCAATGAGGGGGCATGGGAGAGGCTCGCGGCAACCACCTCTCCCATTGTAGCTGTGATAGGCAGGAAATTTTTTTGCTAGAGTGCCAAAGCACCCACCTCATGGCTATAGATAAGGGCTCGCCATTAGATCAACTTTGAAATCATAGAACAGACGCGGTGTATAATGGCAACCGCTGCCAAGTCTCTTTCGTAATTGTGTCGGTCGAGTGATCAAAGAAGGTGATCTAAGAGAGGGTCCAAGAATAGAAATTCATTGGGGGATTTGCACCGATGGAAAAAATTTATGCAATACTCGAGCAACACTAGATGGAGGTGCTAGACGAGGGCTCCCATTTTAGATCGAGTTATAAAATCACCAAGTAGACGCAGGGAGGGCTGGCAACCACTGCCAAACCTTTTTCGGAAATTGCGCCAGCTGAGTGACAAGAAAACATGATCTAAAGGAGAGTTGAGGTATAGCACCCATGAGGGTGGGCTTCATGCCCCTCTAATTGATTCAATGTTGGCATCTACCGTTTCAAAATCTGACATATCCATCCGCCCTGACAGCGGTGTTGAATCAATGAGGGGGGCACGAAAGAGGCTCGCGGAAACCACCTCTCCCATTGTAGCCGCAATAGGCACACAAAAATTTCTTCTAGAGTGCCAAGCATCCACCTCATGGCTAGAGACAAGGGCTCATCATTAGATCAACTTTGAAATTGTAGATCAGACACGCTGTAGAATGGCAACCGCTGCCAAGTCTCTTCTGTAGTTGTGTCGGTCGAGTAATCAAAGAAGGTGATCTAAGAGAGGTTCCGAGAATAGGAATTCATTGGGGGATTCACGCCGATGGAAAAAATTTATGCAATACCCAAGTAACACCAGACAGAGGTGCTAGACGAGGGCTCCTATTTTAGATCAAGTTTTAAAATCACCCAGTAGACGCGGTGAGGGCTAGCAACCATTGCCAAACGTTTTTCCAAAATTGCGCTAGCTGAGTGACAAGAAAACATGATCTAAAGGAGAGTCCAGGTATAGCACCCATGAGGGTGGGCTTCATGCCCCTCTAATTGATTCAACATCGGCATCCACCATTTCAAAATTTGACATATCCATCCGCCCTGACAGCAGCGTTGAATCAATGATGGGGGCACGGGAGAGGCTCGCGGCAACCAACTCTCCCATTGTAGTCATGATAGGCACGCAAAAAATTTTGCTAGAGCACCAAGCACCCACCTCATGGCTAGAGACAAGGGCTTGCCATTAGATCAACTTCGAAATCGCAGAACAGATGCGGTGTAGAATGGCAACCACTGCCAAGTCTCTTCCATAGTTGCATCGGTCAAGTGATCGAAGAAGGTGATCTAAGAGAGGGTCCAAGCCTAGGCATTCAATGGGGGATTCGCACCGATGGCATAAATTTATGCAATACCTGAGCAACACCGGACGGAGGTGCTAGACGAGGGCTCCTATTTTATATCGAGTTTTAAAATCACCAAGTAGATGCGGTGAGGGCTAGCAACCGCTGCCAAACCTTTTTTTGAAATTGCACCAGCTGAGTGACAAGAAAACATGATCTAAGGGAGAGTCTAGGAATAGCACCCTCGAGGGTGGGCTTCATGCCCCTCTAATTGATTCAACGTCGGTGTCCACCGTTTCAAAATCTGACATATCCATCTGCCCTGACAGCAACGTTGAATCAATGAGGAGGGCATGGGAGAGGCTCGAGGCAACCACCTCTCCCATTATAGCCGCGATAGGCATGCAAAATTTTTTTCTAGAGTGCCAAGCACCCACCTAATGGCTAGAGACAAGAGCTCGCCATTAGATCAACTTCAAAATTGTAGAACAGATGTGGTGTAGAATGGCAACCACTGCCAAGTCTCTTCCTTAGTTGCGTCAGTCGAGTGATCAAAGAAGGTGATCTAAGAGAGGGTCCAAGCATAGGCATTCATTGGGGGATTCGCGCCAATGGCATAAATTTATAAATTTATGCTAGACGAGAGCTCCTATTTTAGATAGAGTTTTAAAATCACCAAGTAGACGCGGTGAGGGCTGGCAACCACTGCCAAACCTTTTTCCAAAATTGCACCAGCTGAGTGACAAGAAAACATGATCTAAAGGAGAGTCAAGGAATAGCACATTGAGGGTGGGCTTCATGCCCCTCTAATTGATTCAACATCGGCGTCCACGGTTTCAAAATCTGACATATCCATCCACCATGACACCGGCATTGAATCAATGAGAGGGGCATGGGAGAGGCTCGCGGCAACCACCTCTCCTATATAAGCTATTAGTGTGAGGCTCGCTCTGCATTAGAAATTAGTGAACACAGTGACAACAGCCTTAAAAATCCAAATCCTTGAAAATTCTGACCAAACATCCATTCACGACCCAATTTTTTATGAGGTCGGCAGAGGAGCAAAAGATTGTCATCGGTTAGGAGATGTGAGTTCATGGAGCCAAGGGACTGAAATGGTCATCGTGCTCTTCTGATCAACTGGATGAATTTCACCTTGAAGGGGCCCAATCTAAAAGTTCTGGAGGTCATCTCCTGGAACTCTCAAGAACAAGGCCCATCTTTACATGCAAACTCTGCTACTGCGCAAACATAGGTTGCAATTAAAGAGAAATTGCAAGGCCGTCACAATGGCCCGAGGCCAATGGCTCTGACTAAGTCAATTTTCTCTTGCAATCACCATGCCACCGTTCATAGAGAGATCTCCCCATTCACTTGTGACACGATGCACAATCCAAGTGCTAGACGTGAGCTCGCCCTTGAAAGAAAGACCACTTTCCAAGACATCCCCCGATGACACATTGGAACGACAACCACTGTCGAACCATTCCCAATGTTGTGTTGATCGAGTTGGCACAGAGGCAACCTTAGGGAGCTCTCACATAGCAATCTGGATGTGCTTTCGTGCCCATCTCTCACAAAAACCAATGTTAGCTGTGAACAAATTTGGAATCCAAGGGCTCGCATCCATAGATATCGTTGCCACTGGGTCTATATACAAAGGCCACGAAGAGGTTCCAATAAGAGAAGCTCCCTTGCTCGCTCGCACAAACATCCCAAATTCTAGACACAAGCTCCTGCCCTTAGCATCACTCTCCAGATCACCGCAATGACACATTGGAATGACAACCGCTGTCGAACAACTCTCAAAATTGTGGCAATGGAATGAGAAAGAAGAGCAACTTTGGGGAGCCGCGCATAGCAAATGGGCTGCTACTGCTTCATTTCACTCTTATATAGATCCGACATCATTGATTTCATTTGGAATCTGAGGCTGCATTCGTCCTTGCTCACACAAGCATTGGCTCTTCTAATCGAATGGCCATGGGGAGCTTTCGATAACAGAGGCTCCCTTGTCACTCGTGATGCGCAGCCCAACTGCTGGACGACGGCTCGCCCTTCAGATCGCTGCCCAGGCAACCACCACAATGGCACCATTGGAACAACAACCACTACCGAACCATTCTAAAAATTTTATGCCAAAGAAGTTGTTGCATAGAGAATGACTCTGGGGAGAGAGCCCTCGCATAGAAAAATCGGGATGGCTTCATGGCCCTCCCAATAGAAACGATGCTGGTGCCAATATTCCAAATCTGAATAACGTGTCTTTCACGAACACCAGCACTGATTCTATTCAAGAGGGTCATCGAGAGCTTTTGTTATCAAAGCTCCCATTGTAGCCACAATAGGCACACAAAAAATTGCTAGAGCCCCAAGCACCCACCTCATGGCTAGACAAGGGCTCGCCATTAGATCAATGTCAAAATTGCTAAATAGACGCGCTGTGGAATGGCAATCGCTACCAAGCCTCTTCCGTAATTGCGTCGGTCGAGTGATCGAAGAAGGTGATCTAAGAGAGAGTCCAAGGCTAGGGATTTGTTGGGGGATTCACTCTGATATCAAAAATTTATGCAATACCCTAACAACACCTAAAGGAGAGTCTAGGAATAGCACCCTCGAGGGTGGTCTTCATGCCCTTCTAATTGATTCAACGTCGGCGTCCACCATTTCAAAATCTGACATATCCATCTGCGCTGACAGCGATGTTGAATCAATGAGGGGGGCATGGGAGTGGTTTGTGGCAACCACCTCTCCCATTGTAGCCATGATAGGCACGCAAAAAATTTTTCTAGAGCACCAAGCACCCACCTCATGGCTATGGACAAGGGCTCGCCATTAGATCAACTTCGAAATCTCAGAATAGACGCGGTGTAGAATGGCAACTGCTACCAAGTCTCTTCCGTAGTTGCGTCGGTTGAGTGATCGAAGAAGGTGATCTAAGAGAGGGTCCAAGCATAGGAATTCGTTGGGGGATTCACGCCGATGGCATAAATTTATGCAATAACTGAGCAATACCGGACGAAGGTGCTAGACGAGGGATCCCATTTTAGATCGAGTTTTAAAATCACCAAGTAGACGCGGTGAGGGCTGGCAACCGCTGCCAAACCTTTTTCCAAAATTGTGCCAGCTGAGGGACAAGAAAACATGATCTAAAGGAGAGTCCAGGAATAGCACCCTCGAGGGTGGGCTTCATGCCCCTCTAATTGATTCAACGTCGGCGTCCACCGTTTCAAAATCTAACATATCCATCCACCCTGACAGCGGTGTTGAATCAATGAGGGGGGCACGGGAGAGGCTTGCAGCAACCACCTCTCCCATTGTAGCCACGATAGGCATGCAAAAATTTCTGCTAGAGCGCCAAGCACCCACCTCATGGCTATAGACAAGGTCTCACCATTAGATCAACTTTGAAATCATAGAATAGACGAGGTGTAGAATGGCAACCGCTGCAAAGCCTCTTCCATAATTGTGTCGGTCAAGTGATTGAAGAAGGTGATCTAAGAGAGGGTCCAAGTGTAGGCATTCATTGGGGGATTCGTGCTGATGGCAAAAATTTATGCAATACTCGAGAAACACCGAACGGAGGTGCTAGATGAGGGCTCCCATTTTAGATGAGGTTTTAAAATCACCAAGTAGATGCGGTGAGCGCCAACAACCACTGCCAAACCTTTTTCCAAAATTGCGCCAGCTGAGTGACAAGAAAACATGATCTAAAGGAGAGTCCAGGAATAGCACCCTCGAGGGTGGGCTTCATGCCCCTCTAATTGATTCAACGTCGGTGTCCACCATTTCAAAATCTGACATATCCATCTGCCCTGACAGTGGCATTGAATCAATGAGGGGGGCACGGGAGAGGCTGGCGAAAACCACCTCTCCCATTGTAGCCATGATAGGCATGCAAAAAATTTTGCTAGAGCGCCAAGCACCCACCTCATGGCTAGAGACAAGGGCTCACCATTAGATCAACCTCGAAATCACAGAATAGACGCGGTGTAGAATGGAAACCACTGCCAAGTCTCTTTCATAGTTGCATCAGTTGAGTGATTGAAGAATGTGATCTAAGAGAGGGTCCAAGCATAGGCATTCATTGCGGGATTCAAGCCGATGGCATAAATTTATGAAATACCTGAGCAACACCAGACGAAGGTGCTAGACGAGGGCTCCCATTTTAGATAGAGTTTTAAAATCACCAAGTAGACGTGGTGAGGTCTGGCAACCGCTGCCAAACCTTTTTCCAAAATTGTGCCAGTTGAGTGACAAGAAAACTTGATCTAAAGGAGAGTCAAGGAATAGCACATCGAGGGTGTGCTTCATTCCCCTCTAATTGATTCAACGTTGGTGTCCATCGTTTCAAAAATTGACATATCCATCCACCTTGACACCGATGTTGAATAAATGAGAGGGGCACGGGAGAGGTTCGCGGGAACCACCTCTCCTATATAAGCTATTAGTGTGAGGCTCGCTCTGCATTAGAAAATAGCAAAAACACAACTGCCTTAAAAATCCAAATCCTTGAAAATTCTGACCAAACAGCCATTCACGACCCAATTTTTTATGAGGTCGGCAGAGGAGTAGAAGATTGTCATTGGTTAGGAGATGTGAGTTCATGGAGCCAAGGGACTAGAATGGTCATCGAGCTCATCCGATCAACTGGATGAATTTCACCTTGAAGGGGGCCCAATCCAAAAGTTCCAGAGGTCATCTCCTGGAACTCCCAAGAACAAGGCCCATCTTACATGCAAACTCTGGTACTGTGCAAACATAGGTTGCAATTAAAGAGAAATTGCGAGGCCGTCACAATGGCCTGAGGCCAATTCTCTAACTCAGTCAATTTTCTCTTGCAATCACCATGCTGCCGTTCACAGAGAAATCTCCCCATTCACTTGTGACGCGATGCACAATCCAAGTGCTAGACGTGAGCTCACCCTTGAAAGAAAGACCACTTTCCAAGACATTCCCTGATGACACATTGGAACGACAACTGTTGTTGAACCATTCCCAATGTTGTGCCGATCGAGTTGGCACAAAGGCGACCTTACGGAGCTCCTGCATAGCAATCGAGATGTGCTTTCGTACCCATCTCTCTCAAAAACCAATGTTAGCTATGAACAAATTTAGAAGCCAAGGCTCGTATCCATCAATATCATCGATACTAGGTCTATATATTCAAAGGCCATGGAGAGGTTCCGATAAGAGAAGCTCCCCTACTCGCCCACACAAACATCCCAAATGCTAGACACAAGCTCTCGCCCTTAGCATCGCTCTCCAGATCGCCACAATGACACATTGGAATGACAATCATTGTCGAACAACTTCCGAATTTGTGCCGATGGAGTGAGAAAGAAGAGCAACTTTGGGGAGTCGTGCATAGCAAACGGGCTGCTGCTTCATTCCGCTCTTATATATAGTTCTGATGTTGTTGATTTTGTTTGGAATTCGAGGCTGCATTCGTCCTTTCTCACACAAGCAAATGGCTCTTCTCATCGAATGGCCATGGGGAGCTTCTAATTACAAAGGCTCCCTTGTCACTCATGATGCGCAGCCCAACTGCTAGATGATGGCTCGCCCTTCAGATCGCTGCCCAGGCAACCACCACAACGGCACCATTGGAATGACAACCGCTGCCAAACCATTCCAAAAATTTTGCTCCAAAGAAGTTGTTGCGAAGAGAACCACTCTGGGGAGAGATCACTCGCATAGCAAAATTGGGATGGCTTTATAGCCCTTCCAATAGAAAGCATGCTGGTGCCAATATTCCAAATCTGAATAACGTTTCTTTCTTGAACACCAGCACTGATTCTATTGGGGAGGGTCACTGAGAGATTTTTTTATCAAAGCCTCCCACTGTAGCCACGATAGGCATGCAAAAAATATTGCTAGAGCGCCAAGCACCCACCTCATGGCTAGAGACAAGGGCTCGCCATTAGATCAACTTCAAAATCGCAGAACAGACACGCTGTAGAATGGAAACTGCTACCAAGTCTCTTCCGTAATTGCGTCGGTCGAGTGATCGAAGATTGTGATCTAAGAGAGGGTCCAAGCATAGACATTCGTTGGGGGATTTGCACCAATAGAAAAAATTCATGCAATACCCCAGCAACACCAGACGGAGGTGCTAGATGAGGGCTCCCATTTTAGATCAAGTTTTAAAATCACCAAGTAGACGCAGTGAGGGCTGGCAACCGCTACCAAACCTTTTTCTGAAATTGCACCAGTTGAGTGACAAGAAAACATGATCTAAAGGAGATTCGAGGAATAGCACCTCGAGGGTGGGCTTCATGCCCCTCCAATTGATTCAACGTCGGCGTCCACCATTTCAAAATCTGACATTTCCATCTGCCTTGACACCGACGTTGAATTAATGAGAGGGGCACGGGAGAGGCTCACAGCAAAAACCTCTCCTATATAAGCTATTAGTGCGAGGCTCGCTCTGCATTAGAAATTAGCGAACACACCGACATCCACCTTAAAAATCCAAATCATTGAAAATTTTGACCAAACAACCATCCATGACCCAATTTTTTATGAGGTCATCTATAAGGAGCAAAAGATTGTCATCGGTTAGGAGATGTGAATTCATGGAGCCAAGGGACTGAAATGGTCATCGAGCTCATCCAAACAACTAGATGAATTTCACCTTGAAGGGGCCCAATCCAAAAGTTCTAGAGGTCATCTCCTGGAAATCTCAAGAACAAGGCCCATCTTACTTGCAAACTCTGCTACTGTGCAAACATAGGTTGTAGTTAAAGAGAAATTGCAAGGCCATCACAGGGGCCTGAGGCCAATGCTCTGACTAAGTCAATTTTCTATTGCAATCACCATGCTGCCATTCACAGAGAGATCTCCCCATTCACTTGTGACGTGACGCATAATCCTGATGACACATTGGAACAACAACTGCTGTCGAACCATTCCCAATGTTGTGCCGATTGAATTGGCACAGAGGCGACCTTAGGGAGCTCCCACATAGCAATTGAGATTTGCTTTCATACCCATCTCTCACAAAAACCAATGTTAGCTGTAAAAAAATTTAGAATCCAAGGCTCGTATCCATCGATATTGTTAGCACCGGGTCTATATATTCAAAGGCCACAATGAGGTTTCGATAAGAGAAGCTCCCCTGCTCGCTCGCACAAACATCTCAAATGCTAGACACAAGCTCCCACCCTTAGCATCGCTCTCCAGATCGCCTAAATGACACATTGGAACGACAACCGCTGTTGAGCAACTCCCAAATTTGTGTCGATGGAGTAAGAAAGACGAGCAACTTTGGGGAGCCGCGCATAGCAAATGGGCTGCTGCTTCATTCCGCTCTTATATATAGATCTGATGTCATTGATTTTTTTTGTAATCCGAGGCTGCATTCATCCTTTCTCACAAAAGAAATGGCTCTTCTCATCCAATGGTCACGGGGAGCTTCTAATTACAAAGGCTCCCTTGTCACCCGTAATGCGCAGCCCAACTGCTAGACAATGGCTCACCCTTCAGATCGCTGCCTAGGCAACCACCACAATGGCACCATTGGAATGACAACTGCTAATGAACCATTCCGAAATTATTTTGCTAAAGAAGTTGTTGCAAAGAGAATGACTCTGGGGAGAGAGCCCTCGCATAGCAAAATCAGGATGGCTTCATGGAAGCTGGATGGGATTTGAATTCATGGAGCCAAGGGAGTGAAATGGTCATCGAGCTCATCCGATCAACTGGATGAATTTCACCTTGAAGGGGCCCAATCCAAAAGTTTCGGAGGTCATCTCTTGGAACTGTCAAGAACAAAGGCCAATCTTACATGCAAACTCTACTACTGTGCAAACATAGGTTGACATTATAGAGAAATTGCAAGGCCATCACAATGGCCCGAGGCCAATGCTTCGACGACTAAGTCAATTTTCTCATGCAATCACCATGCCGCTGTTAACAGAGAGATCTTCCCATTCACTTGTGATGACGCACAATCCAAGTGCTAGACGTGAGCTCACCCTTGAAAGGCCGCATTCCAAGACATCCCGATGACACATTAGAATGATAACCACTGTCGAACCATTCCCAATGTTGTGCCGATCGAGTTGGCATAGAGGCAATCTTAGGGAGCTCCCACGTATCGATCGGGAAGTGCTTTCATACCCATCTCTCACAAAAACCAATGTTAGCTGAACAATTTTAGAATCCAAGGCTCGTATCCATCGATATCGTCGGCACTGGGTCTATATTAAAAGGCCACAGAGAGGTTCCAATAAGAGAAGCTCCCCTGCTTACTTGCACAAACATCCCCAAATGCTAGACGCAAGCTCCTGCCCTTAGCATCACTCTCCAGATCACCGCAATGACACATTGGAACGACAACCACTGTCGAACAACTCGCAAATTTTTGCCGATGGAGTGAGAAAGAAGAGCCAGATCGGGTCGACAAAAATGGCTAAGCCAGATCGGGTCGGCCAGCATGGCTCGGCCATCATTTTTTGCCGAGAGCTTTCGATATTAAAGCTCCCATGTAGCCGTGATAAGTACACCATGAAAAATTGCTAGAGCGCTAAGCACCCACAGCAAATTCCCATTATACCAAGCAATGCTGGAGTGCTAGACAAGGGCTCACGTTTAGATCAAGTTTTAAAATCACCAAAAAGACACGCCATGGATTGGCAACTGCTGCCTCACCTTTTCCAAAATTGATTCATCAAAAAACATGATCTAAAGGAGAGCCGAGGAAAAGCACTAAGATCGCTTCATGCCCCTTTCATTGATTCAACATCAGCATACACCATTTGAAAACCCAACAATCCGATCCGCCTAGATACCAATGTTGAATCAATGAAAGGGGCATGGGAGAGGCTCGCGGCAACAACCTCTCCTATATAAGCTATTAGTGTGAGGCTCACTCTACATTAGAAATCTGCGATAGCATGAAACACTCCCTTAAAAATCCAATTCAATGAAAAATGTGACCAAACAGCCATCCACGACACCATTTTTGGAGCTCGCCCAGAACGGCTCTGCCAGCATGGCTCGCCCAGATCGGCTCGGCTAGATTGGGTTGGTCAGCATGGTGACTTGCTGACTTGGTGAGAGTACTTGGAACTATCAAGAACAAAGGCCAATCTTACATGCAAACTCTGCTACTGCGCAAACATAGGTTGCAATTATAGAAAAATTTCAAGAGGCCGTCACAATGGCTCGAGGCCAATGCTCCGACTATTAAGTCAATTTTCTCTTGCAATCACAATGCTGCCATTCACAAAGAGATCTCCCCATTCACTTGTGACGACACACAATCCAAGTGCTAGATGCGAGCTCGCCCTTGAAAGGTCACATTCCAAGACATCCTGATGACACATTGGAACGACAATCGCTGTCGAACCATTCCCAATGTTCTGCCAATCGAGTTGGCACAGAGACGATCTTAGGGAGCTCCCGCATATCGATCGGGAAGTCCTTTCATACCCATCTCTCACAAAAACCAATGTTAGCTGAACAATTTTAGAATCCAAGGCTTGTATCCATCGATATCGTCAGCATTGGGTCTATATTCAAAGGCCACGGAGAGGTTCTGATAAGAGAAGCTCCCCTGCTCGCTTGCACAGACATCCCCAAATGCTAGATGCAAGCTCCTGCCCTTAGCATCACTCTCCAGATCACCACAATGACACATTGGAATGACAACCACTGTCGAAAAACTCTTGAATTTGTGCCGATGGAGTGAGAAAGAAGAGCTAGATCGGGTCGACGAAAATGGCTAACCCAGATCGGGTCGGCCAGCATGGCTCGGCCACCATTTTTTGGCGAGAGCTTTCAATATTAAAGCTCCCATGTAGCCACAATAAGTACACCATGACAAATTGCTAGACTGTCGAGCACCCATAGCGAATTTCCATTATACCAAGCAACGCCGAAGTGCTAGACAAGGGCTCACGTTTAGATCAAGTTTTAAAATCACCAAAAAGACATGCCATGGATTGGCAACTGCTGCCTCACCTTTTCCAAAATTGAGTCATCAGAAAACATGATCTAAAGGAGAGCCAAGGAAAAGCACTGAGATCGCTTCATGCCCCTTTCATTCATTCAAAATCGGCATACACCATTTGAAAACCCAACAATCCGATCCGCCTAGACACCAATGTTGAATCAATGAAAGGGGCAAGGGAGAGGCTCGCGGAAACAACCTCTCCTATATAAGCTATTAGTGCGATGCTCGCTCTGCATTAGAAATATGCGATAGCACGGACAACTCCCTTAAAAATCCAATTCAATGAAAAATGTGACCAAACAGCCATCCACGACACCATTTTTGGAGCTCAGCCAGATCGGGTCGGCCAGCATAGCTCGCCCAGAACGGCTCGGCCAGCATGGCTCGCCCAGATCGGGTCGGCCAGAATGGCTCACCCAGAACGGCTTGGCTAGATCGGGTCGGCCAGCATGGTGACTTGGTGACTTGGTGAGAGTACTTGGAACTGTCAAGAACAAAGGCCAATCTTACATGCAAACTCTGCTACTGCGCAAACATAGGTTGCAATTATAGATAAATTGCAAGGCCGTCACAATGGCCTGAGGCTAATGCTCCAACTACTAAGTCAATTTTCTCTTGCAATCGCCATGCCGCCGTTCACAGAGAGATCTCCCCATTCACTTGTGATGACGCACAATCCAAGTGCTAGATGCGAGCTCGCGCTTGAAAGGTCGTGTTCTAAGATATCTCGAAGACACATTGGAATGACAACCACTATCGAACCATTCCCAATGTTGTGCCGATCGAGTTGGCACAGAGGCGATCTTAGGGAGCTCCCGCGTAGCAATCGGGAAGTGCTTTCATACCCTTCTCTCACAAAAACCAATGTTAGCTGAACAAATTTAGAATCCAAGGCTCGTATCCATCGATATCTTTGGCACTGGGTCTATATTCAAAGGCCACAGAGAGGTTCTGATAAGAGAAGCTCCCCTGCTCGCTTGCACAAACATCCCCAAATGCTAGACGCAAGCTATCACCCTTAGCATCGCTCTCCAAATCACTGCAATGACACATTGGAATGACAACCGTTGTCGAACAACTCCCAAATTTGTGCCGATGGAGTGAGAAAGAAGAGCCAGATCGGGTCGACAAAAATGGCTAAGCCAGATCGAGTCGACAAAAATGGCTAAGCCAGATCGGGTCGGCCAGCATGGCTCACCCACCATTTTTTGCCGAGAGCTTTCGATATTAAAGGTCCCATGTAGCCGCGATAAGTACACCATGACAAATTGCTAGAACACCAAGCACCCATAGCAAATTGCCATTATACCAAGCAACGCAAGAGTGCTAGACAAGGGCTCACGTTTAGATCAAGTTTTAAAATCACCAAAAAGACATGCCATGGATCGGCAACCGCTGCCTCACCTTTTCCAAAATTGAATCATCGGAAAACATGATCTAAAGGATAGCTGAGGAAAAGCACTGAGATCGCTTCATGCCCCTTTCATTGATTCAACATTAGCATACACCGTTTGAAAACCCAACAATCTGATCCACCTAGATACCAATGTTGAATCAATGAAAGGGGCATGGGAGAGGCTCGTGGTAACAACCTCTCCTATATAAGCTATTAGTGCGAGGCTCGCTCTACATTAGAAATCTACAATAGCATGGACAACTCCCTTAAAAATCCAATTCAATGAAAAATGTGACCAAACAGCCATCCACGACACCGTTTTTGGAGCTCGCCCAAAACGGCTCGGCCAGCATGGCTCGCCCAGATCGGCTCGACTAGATCGGGTCGACCAGCATGGTGACTTGTTGACTTGGTGAGAATACTTGGAAAATTCAAGAACAAAGGCCAATCTTACATGCAAACTCTGCTACTATGCAAACATAGGTTGCAATTATAGAGAAATTTCAAGAGGCCGTCACAATGGCCCGAGGCCAATGCTCCGACTACTAAGTCAATTTTCTCTTGCAATTGCAATGCTGCCATTCACAAAGAGATCTCCCCATTCACTTGTGATGACGCACAATCTAAGTGCTAGATGCAAGCTCGCCCTTGAAAGGTCATGTTCCAAGACATCCCGATGACACATTGGAATGACAACCGCTATCGAACCATTCCCAATGTTCTGCCAATCGAGTTGGCACAGAGGCTATCTTAGGGAGCTCTCGCATATCGATCAGGAAGTGCTTTCATACCCATCTCTCACAAAAACCAATGTTAGTTGAACAATTTTAGAATCCAAGGATCGTATCCATCGATATCGTCGGCACTGGGTCTATATTCAAAGGCCACGGAGAGGTTCCGATAAGAGAAGCTCCCCTACTTGCTTGTACAAACATCCCCAAATGCTAGATGCAAGCTCCTGCCCTTAGCATTGCTCTCCAGATCACCGCAATGACACGTTGGAATGAGAACCGCTATCGAACAACTCTCAAAGTTTTGCCGATGGAGTGAGAAAGAAGAGCCAGATTGGGTCGACAAAAATGGCTAAGCCAGATTGGGTCGGCCAACATGGCTCGGCCACCATTTTTCGCCGAGAGCTTTCGATATTAAAGCTCCCATGTAGCCATGATAAGTACACCATGACAAAATGCTAGAGCGCCGAGAACCCATAGCAAATTGCCATTATACCAAGCAACTTCGGAGTGCTAGACAAGGGCTCATGTTTAGATCAAGTTTTAAAATCACCAAAAAGACACGCCATGGATCGGCAACCGCTGCCTCACCTTTTCCAAAATTGAGTCATCGAAAAACATGATCTAAAGGAGATTCGAGAAAAAGCACTGAGATTGCTTCATGCCCCTTTCATTCATTCAAAATTAGCATACACCGTTTGAAAACCCAACAATCCGATCCGCCTAGACACCAATGTTGAATCAATGAAAGGGGCATGGGAGAGGCTTGTGGCAACAACCTCTCCTATATAAGCTATTAGTGCAAGGCTCACTCTGCATTAGAAATATGCGATAGCACAGACAACTCCCTTAAAAATCCAATTCAATGAAAAATGTGACAAAATAGCCATCCATGACATAGTTTTTGGAGCTCGGCCAGATCGGGTCGACTAGCATGGCTCACCCAGAACAGCTCAGCCAGCATGGCTCGCCCAGATCGGGTCGGCCAGAATGGCTCGCCCAGAATGGCTCGGCTAGATCGGGTCGGCCAGCATGGTGACTTGGTGACTTGGTGAGAGGACTTGGAACTGTCAAGAACAAAGGCCAATCTTACATGAAAACTCTGCTACTTGGCAAACATAGGTTGAAATTATAGAGAAATTGCAAGGCCGTCACAATGGCTCGAGGCCAATGCTCCAACTACTAAGTCAATTTTCTCTTGCAATCACCATGCTACCGTTCACAGAGAGATCTCCCCATTCACTTGTGACGACGCACAATCCAAGTGCTAGATGCGAGCTCGCCCTTGAAAGACCACATTCGAAGACATCCCGATGACACATTGGAAAGACAACCACTGTCGAATCATTCCCAATGTTGTGCCGATCAAGTTGGCATAGAGGCAATCTTAGGGAGCTCTCGTGTAGCAATCGGGAAGTACTTTCGTACCCTTCTCTCACAAAAACCAATCTTAGCTGAACAAATTTAGAATCCAAGGCTCATATCCATCGATATCATCGCCACTGGGTCTATATTCAAAGGCCATAGAGAGGTTTCGATAAGAGAAGCTCCCCTGCTCGCTTGCACAAACATCCCCAAATGCTAGACGCAAGCTCTCGCCCTTAGCATTTCTCTCCAGATCACTGCAATGACACATTGGAATGACAATCACTGTCGAACAGCTCCCGAATTTGTGCCGATGGAGTGAGAAAGAAGAGATAGATCGGGTCGACAAAAATGGCTAAGCCAGATTGAGTCGACAAAAACGGCTAAGCCAGATCAAGTCGGCCAGCATGGCTCGCCCAGATCGGGTCGGCCAACATTGCTCGCCCACCATTTTCTGCCGAGAGCTTTCGATATTAAGGCTCCCATGTAGCTGCGATAAGTACACCGAGGAAAAGCACTGAGATCGCTTCATGCCCCTTTCATTGATTCAACATCAGCATACACCGTTTGAAAACCCAACAATCTGATCCGCCTAGACACCAATGTTGAATCAATGAAAGGGGCATGGGAGAGGCTCGCGACAACAACCTCTCCTATATAAGCTATTAGTGTGAGGCTCGCTCTACATTAGAAATCTATGATAGGACGGACAACACCCTTAAAAATCCAATTCAATGAAAAATGTGACCAAACAACCATCCACGACACCATTTTTGGAGCTCAGCCAGATCGGGTCGGCCAGTATGGCTCGCCCAAATCGGCTCGGCCAGCATGGCTCGGCCAGAATGGCTCGCCCAGATCAGCTCGGCCAGCATGGCTCGGCCAGAATGGCTCACCTAGATCGGCTCACCAAGATTGGCTCAGCCAGAACGGCTTGGCCAGCATGGCTCGGCTAGAACGGCTCGCCCAGATCGGCTCGGCCAGCATGGCTAGGCCAGAATGGCTCACCCAGATTGGGTAGCCTAGCATGGCTCACCTAGATTGGGTCAACCAGTAAGGCTCAGCCAGTATGGCTCGGCCAGCATGGCTCACCCAGATCGGGTCGGCCAGAATGGCTCACCCAGATCAGCTCGGCCAGCATGGCTTAGCCAGAATGGCTCGCCCAGATCGGGTCGGCCAGCATGGCTCACCTAGATTGGCTCGGCTAGGCTGGCTCACCCACTATTTTTCAAGCACACTACCTCCCCTATATAAGCTATTAGTGTAAGGCTTACTATACATCAAAAATGTACATTCAGTGCACAAGTACCTTAAAATCCAATTCAATGAAAAATGTGACCGAATAGCAATCCAAGACCCCATTTTTCATGAGGTTGTCAATGGAGACAAAGATTGGCATTGGTGAGGCAATTTGATTGCATCAGTCAGGGGGGTAAATTGATCAGTTTTTGGAGACCGACTAGAATGGCTCGATGACCATTTTATATCAGAAGCTACCCGATTTAAGAATTATGACTCAAGTAGAATGGCTTGGGTACCCATTTTATGAACTTAAAGAGTCGACTTGGTGGGCCAACCTGGCAAGGTGGCTTGATGAACAAACTTAAAGAGTTGACTTGGTGAGAGTACTTGGTGGGCTGACCTGGCAAGGTGACTTGATGAACTAACTTAAAGAGTCGACTTGGTGAGAGTACTCAGTGGGCTGACTTGGTCACGTAACTTGATGAACGAACTTAAAGAGTCGACTTGGTGGGCCGACTTGGCCGAGTGACTTGATGAATGAACTTAAAGAGTCAACTTAGTGTGTCAAACTAGCGGAATGACTTGGTGAGAGTACTTGGTGGGCTGACCTAGCAGGGTTACTCGATGGACGAACTTAGAGAGTCAACTTTGCGAGAGTGCTTGGTGGGTCGAACTGGCAGGGTGACTTGATGAACGAAATTAAAGAGTCAACTTGGTGAAAGAACTTGGGGGGCCGAGCTGGTGGGGTGAATTGATGAACAAACCTAACGAGTCGACTTTTTGAGAGTACTTCGCAGGCCGACCTGGCGGGGTGACTTGATGATCAAACTTAAAGGGTCGACTTGGTGAGAGTACTTGGTGGGCCGACCTGGCGGAGCAACTTGATCAACGAACTTAGAGAGTCGACTTTGTGAGAGTACTTGGTGGGGTGACTTGATGAACAAACCTAAAGAGTCGACCTGGTGAGAGTACTTGGTGGGCCAACCTGGCGGGGTGACTTGATGAGCAAACTTAAAGAGTCAACTTGGTGAGAGTACTTGGTGGGGTGACTTGGCGGGGTGACTTGATGAACAAACTTAAAGAGTTGACCTTGTGGGCCGACTTGGCAGAGTTACTTCATGAACGAACTTAAAGAGTCCACTTGGTGGGCCGACCGGGCAGGGTGACTTGATGAATGAAGTTAAAGAGTCGACTTGGTGAGAGTAATTTGTGGGCTGACCTGGCAGGGTGACTTGATGAATGAACTTAAAGAGTCGACTTGGTAGGGTGACTTGATGAACGCACTTGAAGGGTCGACTTGGTGGGGTGACTCTATGAACAGACTTAAAGAGTTGACTTGGTGAGAGTACTTGGTGGGGCGACTTGATGAAAAAATTTAAAGAGTCAACTTGGTGAGAGTACTTGGCGAGGTGACTTGATGAGCACACTTGAAGAATCGACTTGGTTAGAGTACTTGGTGGGGTGACTTGATGAACGGACTCAAAGAGTCAACTTGTTGAGAGTACTCGATGGCTCGACTTGATGAGAAAACTTAAAGAGTCCACTTGGTGAGAGTAATCAGTGGAGTGAACTGATGAACGAACTTAAACAATCGACTTGGTGGGAGTACTTGGTTGGCTGAATTGGTTGGGTGACTTGATGAATGGACATAAAGAGTCGACTTGGTGAGAGTACTTGTACTTGTTCTGGTGACTTGATGAACGGACTTAAAGAGTCAACTTGGTGGGGTCACTTGATGAAAGGACTTAAAGAGTTGACTTGGTGAGAGTACTTGGTGGGGTGACTTGATGAAAGAACTTAAAGGGTCGACTTGGTGGGGTGACTTGGTGAACAGACCTAAAGAGTTGACTCGGTGAGAGCACTTGGTGGGATGACTTGATAAACAGACTCAAAGAGTCATCTTGGTGAGTGTACTTGGTGGCTCGACTTTATGAGCAGACTCAAAGAGTCCACTTGGTGAGAGTACTTGGTGGGGTGAACTAATGAATGGACTTAAAGAGTCGACTTGGTGGGAGTACCTGGTGGGGTGAGTTGATGAAGGGACATAAAGAGTCGACTTGGTGAGAGTACTTATTCTGGTGACTTGATGAATGGACTTAAATAGTCGACACGGTGGGGTGACTTGATAAAAGGACTTAAAGAGTCGACTTGCTGAGAGTACTTGGTGGGGTGACTTGATGAACGGACTTAAAGGGTCAACTTGGCGGGGTGACTTGATGAACGGACCTAAAGAGTTGACTTGGTGAGAGTACTTGGCAGGGTGAACTGATGAACGATCTTAGAGAGTCGACTTTGTGAGAGTACTTGGTGGGTCAAACTGGCGGGGTGACTTGATGAACGAACTTAAAGAGTCAATCTGGTGAGAGAACTTGGTGGGCCGAGCTGGCAAGGTGAATTAATGAATGAACCTAAACAGTCGACTTTGTGAGAGTACTCGGTGGGCTAACCTGGTCACGTGACTTGATGAATGAAGTTAAAGAGTTGACTTGGTCGGATGACTTGGTCGGGTGACTTGATGAACAAACTTAAAGAGTTGACTTGGTGGGTCAAACTAGCAGGGTTACTTGGTGAGAGTACTTGGTGGGCTGAGCTGGCAGGGTGACTTGATGAACTAACTTAAAGAGTCGACTTTGTGAGAGTACTTGGTGGGTCGAACTAGCAGGGTGACTTGATGAACGAACTTAAAGAGTCGACCTGGTGAGAGAACTTGGTGCGCCGAGCTGGCGGGGTGAATTGATGAACAAACCTAAAGAGTCGACTTTTTGAGAGTACTTGGTGGGCCGACCTGGCGGGGTGACTTGATGCCCAAATTTAAAGGGTCGACTTGGTGAGAGTACTTAGCGGGCCGACCTGGCGGAGTGACTTGATGAAAAAACTTAAAGAGTCGACTTGGTGAGAGTACTTGGTGGGGTGATCTGATGAACAAACCTAAAGAGTCGACCTTGTGAGAGTACTTGGTGAGCTGACCTGGCAGGGTGACTTGGTGAGCAAACTTAAAGAGTTGACTTGGTGAGAGTAGTTGGTGGGCTGACCTGGCGGGGTGACTTGAGGAACAAACTTAAAGAGTCGACTTGGTGTGGCCGACTTGGCAGAGTGATTTCATGAACGAACTTAAAGAGTCCACTTGGTGGGCCGACCTAGCAGGGTGACTTGATGAACGAACTTAAAGAGTCGACTTGGTGAGAGTAATTTGTGGGCTGACCTGGCGGGGTGACTTGATGAATGGACTTGAAGAGTCAACTTGGTGGGGCAACTTGATGAATGCACTTGAAGGGTCGACTTGGTGGGGTGAGTCTACGAACGGACCTAAAGAGTTGACTTGGTGAGAGTACTTGGTGGGGTGACTTGATGAAAGGACTTAAAGAGTTGACTTGGTGAGAGTACTTGGTGGGGCAACTTGATGAACGCACTTGAAGAATCAACTTGGTTAGAGTACTTGGTGGGGTGACTTGATGAACGGACTCAAAGAGTCGACTTGGTGAGAGTACTTGGTGGCTCGACTTGATGAGCAGAATTAAAGAGTCAACTTGGTGAGAGTACTTGGCAGGGTGAACTGATGAACGGACTTAAAGAGTCAACTTGGTGGGAGTAGTTGGTGCGCTGACCTGGTGGGGTGACTTTATGGCTAGACTTAAAGAGTCGACTTGGCAAGGTGACTTGATGAATGGACCTAAAGAGTTGACTTGGTGAGAGTACTTCACGGGGTGAACTAATGAACGGACTTAAAGAGTCGACTTGGTGGGAGTACTTGGTGGGCCGACCTGGTGGGGTGACTTGATGAACGGACTTATAGAGTTGACTTCGTCAGAGTAGTTATTCTGGTGACTTGATGAAAGGACTTAAAGAGTCAACTTGGTGGGGTGACTTGATGAATGAACTTAAAGGGTCGACTTTGCAGGTTGACTTGATGAACGGACCTAAAGAGTTGACTTGGCGAGAGTACTCGGTGGGGTGACCTGATGAAAAGACTTAGAGAGTCGACTTGGTGAGAGTACTTGGTGGGCCGACCTGGTTGGGTGACTTTGTGAACTAACTTAAAGAGTCGACTTGGTGGGAGTACTTGGTGGGGTGACTTGATGAACGAATTTAGAGAGTCGACTTGGTGAGAGTATTTGGTGACTTGGTGGGCCGACCTGGCCGGGTGACTTGATGAACAAACTTAAAGAGTCGACTTGGTGAGAGTACTCAGTGGGCTGACCTGGTCACGTGACTTGATGAACAAACTTAAAGAGTTGACTTGGTGGGCCGACTTGGCCGGGTGACTTGATGAACGAACTTAAAGAGTCAACTTGGTGGGTCAAACTAGCGGGGTGACTTGGTGAGAATACTTGGTGGGCTGAGCTGGCAGGGTGACTTGATGAACGAACTTAGAGAGTCAACTTTGTGAGAGTACTTGGTGGGTCGAACTGGCAGAGTGACTTGATGAATGAACTTCAAGAGTCGACCTAGTGAGAGAACTTGGTGGGCTGAGCTAGTGGGGTGAATTGATGAACGAACCTAAAGAGTCGACTTTGTGAGAGTACTTGGTGGGCCGACCTGGCGGGGTGACTTGATGACCAAACTTAAAGGGTTGACTTGGTGAGAGTACTTGGCGGGCTGACCTAGCAGAGCGACTTGATGAATGAACTTAAAGAGTTGACTTGGTGAGAGTACTTGGTGGGGTGACCTGATGAATAAAACTAAAGAGTCAACCTAGTGAGAGTACTCGGTGGGCCGACCTGGCGGGGTGACTTGGTGAGCAAACTTAAAGAGTCGACTTGGTGAGAATAGTTGGTGGGCTCACCTGGCGGGGTGACTTGACCAATGAACTTAAAGAGTTGACTTGGTGGGCCGACTTGGTAGAGTGACTTCATGAACGAACTTAAAGAGTCCACTTGGTGGGCTGACCTGGCGGGGTGACTTGATGAATGAACTTAAAGAGTCGACTTGGTGAGAGTAATTTGTTTGGCTGACCTGGCGGGGTGACTTAATGACTGGACTTGAAGAGTCGACTTGGTGGGGCGACTTGATGAACGCACTTGAAGGGTCAACTTGGTGGGGTGACTCTATGAACAGACCTAAAGAGTTGACTTGGTGAGAGTACTTGGTGGGGCGACTTGATGAAAGGACTTAAAGAGTTGACTTGGTGAGATTACTTGGCGGGGTGACTTGATGAACACACCTGAAGAATTGACTTGGTTAGAGTACTTGGTGGGGCAACTTGATGAACAGACTCAAAGAGTCAACTTGGTGAGAGTACTTGGTAGCTCGACTTGATGAATAGACTTAAAGAGTCAACTTGGTGAGAGTACTTGGCGGGGTGAACTGATGAACAAATTTAAAGAGTCAACTTGGTGGGAGTACTTGGTGCGCTGACCTGGTGGGGTGACTTTATGGACGGACTTAAAGAGTCGACTTGGTTAGAGTACTTGTTCTGGTGACTTGATGAACGGACTTGAAGAGTCAACATGGTGGGGTGACTTGATGAAAGGACTTAAAGTGTCGACTTGGTGAGAGTACTTGGTGGGGCGACTTGATGAACGGACTTAAAGGGTGAACTTGGTGGGGTGACTTGATGAACAAACCTAAAGAGTTGACTTGGTGAAAGTACTTGGCAGGGTGAACTGATGAACAAACTTAAAGAGTCGACTTGGTGGGAGTACTTGGTGGGCCAACCTGGTGGGGTGACTTGATGAACGGACTTATAGAGTCGACTTGGGGAGAGTAGTTGTTCTTGTGACTTGATGAAAGGACTTAAAGAGTTGACTCGGTGGGGTGACTTGATGAACGAACTTAAAGGGTCGACTTTGCGAGGTGACTTGATGAACAGACCTAAAGAATTGACTTGGTGAGAGTACTTGATGGGGTGACCTGATGAAAAGACTTAGAGAGTCAACTTGGTGAGAGTACTTGGTGGGCTGACCTGGTTGGGTGACTTCGTGAACTGACTTAAAGAGTTGACTTGGTGGGAGTACTTGGTTGGGTGACTTGATGAACGGACTTCAAGGGTCGACTTGGTTAGGTGACTTGATGAATGGTCCTAAAGAGTTGACTTGGTGAGAGTACTTGGTGTGGTGACTTGATGAACAGACTTAAAGAGTCGAATTGGTGAGAGTACTTGGTGGGGTGACTTGATGAACATAGTTAAAGAGTCGACTTGGTGAGAGTACTTGGTCAGGTGACTTGATGAACGCACTTGAAGAATTGACTTGGTTAGAGTACTTGGTGGAGTGACTTGATGAATGAACTTAAAGATTCAACTTGGTGGGCCGACCTGGTGGGGTGACTTGATGAACGAACTTAGAGAGTCAACTTGGTGAGAGTAGTTGGTGACTTGGTGGGACGACCTGGCCGGGTGACTTGATGAACAAACTTAAAGAGTCAACTTGGTGAGAGTACTCGGTGGGCTGACCTGGTCACGTGACTTGATGAATGAACTTAAAGAGTCAACTTGGTGGGCCGACTTGGCCGGCTGACTTGATGAACGAACTTAAAGAGTCAACTTGGTGGGTTGAACTAGCGGGGTGACTTGATGAACGAACTTAAAGAGTCAACCTGGTGAGAGAACTTGGTGGGCCGAGCTGGCGGGCTGAATTAATGAACGAACCTAAAGAGTCGACTTTGTGAGAGTACTTGGTGGGCCGACCTGGCAGGGTGACTTGATGACCAAACTTAAAGGGTCGACTTGGTGAGAGTACTTGGCGGGCCGACCTGGCAGAGTGACTTGATGAATGAACTTAAAGAGTCAACTTGGTGAGAGTACTTGGTGGGGTGACCTGATGAACAAACCTAAAGAGTTGACCTGGTGAGAGTACTCGGTGGGCCGACCTGGCAGGGTGACTTGGTGAGCAAACTTAAAGAGTTGACCTTGTGGGCCGACTTGGCAGAGTGACTTCATGAACGAACTTAAAGAGTCCACTTGGTGGGCCGACCTAGCGGGGTGACTTGATGAACGAACTTAAAGAGTCGACTTGGTGAGAGTAATTTTTGGGCTGACCTGGCGGGGTGACTTGATGAACGGACTTGAAGAGTCGACTTGGTGGGGTGACTTGATGAACGCACTTGAAGGGTCCACTTGGTGGGGTGACTCTATGAACAGACCTAAAGAGTTGACTTGGTGAGAGTACTTGGTGGGGTGACTTGATGAACAAACTTAAAGAGTCAACTTGGTGAGAGTACTTGGTGGGGCGACTTGATGAATGCACTTGAAGAGTCGACTTGGTGGGTCAAACTAGTGGGGTGACTTGGTGAGAGTACTTGGTGGGCTGAGCTGGCAGGGTGACTTGATGAACGAACTTAGAGAGTCAACTTTGTGAGAGTACTTGGTGGGTCGAACTAGCGGGGTGACTTGATGAATGAACTTAAAGAGTCAACCTGGTGAGAGAACTTGGTGGGCTGAGATGGCGGGGTGAATTGATGAACAAACCTAAAGAGTCAACTTTGTGAGAGTACTTGGTGGGCCAACCTGGCGAGGTGAGTTGATGACCGAACTTAAAGGGTCGACTTGGTGAGAGTACTTGGCGGGCCGACCTGGCAGAGCAACTTGATGAACAAACTTAAAGAGTCGAGTTGGTGAGAGTACTTGGTGGGGTGGCCTGATGAACAAACCTAAAGAGTCGACCTGGTGAGAGTACTTAGTGGGCTGACCTGGTAGGGTGACTTGGTGAGCAAACTTAAAGAGTCAACTTGGTGAGAGTAGGTGGTGGGCTGACCTGGCGGGGTGACTTGACGAACAAACTTAAAGAGTCAACTTGGTGGGCCGACTTGGCAGAGTGACTTCATGAACGAACTTAAAGAGTCCACTTGGTGGGCCGACCTGGCGGGGTGACTTGATGAACGAACTTAAAGAGTCAACTTGGCGAGAGTAATTTGTGGGCTGACCTGGCAGGGTGACTTGATGAGCGGACTTGAAGAGTCGACTTGGTGGGGCGACTTGATGAACGCACTTGAAGGGTCAACTTGGTGGGGTGACTCTATGAACGGACCTAAAGAGTTGACTTGGTGAGAGTACTTGGTGGGGTGACTTGATGAAAGGACTTAAAGAGTCGACTTGGTGAGAGTACTTGGTGGGGCGACTTGATGAACGAACTTGAAGAATCGACTTGGTTAGAGTACTTGGTGGGGTGACTTGATGAACGGACTCAAAGAGTCAACTTGGTGAGCGTACTTGGTGGCTCAACTTGATGAGCAGACTTAAAGAGTCAACTTGGTGAGAGTACTTGGCGGGGTGAACTGATGAACAGACTTAAAGAGTGTGCGCCATCCTGGTGGGGTGACTTTATGGACGTACTTAAAGAGTCGACTTGGTTAGAGTACTTGTTCTGGTGACTTGATGAATGGACTTGAAGAGTCAACTTGGTGGGGTGACTTGATGAAAGGACTTAAAGATTCGACTTGGTGAGAGTACTTGGTGGGGTGACTTGATGAACAGACTTAAAGGGTCAACTTGGCAGGGTGACTTGATGAACAGACCTAAAGAGTTGACTTGGTGAGAGTACTTGGTGGGGTGAACTGATGGACAAACTTAAAGAGTCAACTTGGTGGGAGTACTTGGTGGGCCGACCTGGTGGGGTCACTTGATGAATGGACTTATAGAGTCAACTTGGTGAAAGTAGTTGTTCTGGTGACTTGATGAAAGGACTTAAAGAGTCGACTTGGTGGGGTGACTTGATGAACGAACTTAAAGGGTCGACTTTCCAGGGTGACTTGATGAACGGACCTAAAGAGTTGACTTGGCGAGAGTACTCGGTGAGGTGACCTGATGAAAAGACTTAGAGAATCAACTTGGTGAGAGTACTTGGTGGGCCAACCTGGTTGGTTGACTTCGTGAACTGACTTAAAGAGTCGACTTGGTTGGAGTAGTTGGTGGGGTGACTTGATGAACGAACTTCAAGGGTCGACTTGGCGAGGTGACTTGATGAACGGTCCTAAAGAGTTGGCTTGGTGAGAGTACTTGGTGTGGTGACTTGATGAACAGACTTAAAGAGTCGAATTGGTGAGAGTACTTGGTGGGGTGACTTGATGAACATAGTTAAAGAGTCGACTTGGTGAGAGTACTTGGTTAGGTGACTTGATAAACAAACTTGAAGAATCGACTCATTTAGAGTACTTGGTGGGGTGACTTGATGAACGAACTTAAAGATTTGACTTGGTGGGCCGACCTGGCGGGGTGACTTGATGAACAAAACTAGAGAGTCGACTTGGTGAGAGTACTTGGTGACTTGGTGGGCCGACCTGGCCGGGTGACTTGATGAAAAAACTTAAAGAGTTGACTTGGTGAGAGTACTTGGTGGGCTGACCTGGTCATGTGACTTGATGAACGAACTTAAAGAGTCGACTTGTTGGGCCGACTTGGTCGGGTGACTTGATGAAAAAACTTAAAGAGTTGACTTGGTGGGTTGAACTAGCGGGGTGACTTGGTGAGAGTACTTGGTGGGCTGAGCTGGAAGGGTGACTTGATGAACGAACTTAGAGAGTCAACTTTGTGAGAGTACTTGGTGGGTTGAACTGGCGAGGTGACTTGATGAATGAACTTAAAGAGTCAACCATGGTTTGAGAACTTGGTGTGCCGAGCTGGCGAGGTGAATTGATGAACGAACCTAAAGAGTCGACTTTGTGAGAGTACTTGGTGGGCCGACCTGGCGAGGTGACTTGATGACCGAACTTAAAGGGTCCACTTGGTGAGAGTACTTGGCGGGCTGACCTGGTGGAGTGACTTGATGAACGAACTTAAAGAGTCAACTTGGTGAGAGTACTTGGTGGGGTGACCTGATGAACAAACCTAAAGAGTCGACCTAGTGAGAGTACTCGATGGGCCGACTTGGCGGGGTGACTTGGTGAGCAAACTTAAAGAGTCAACTTGGTGAGAGTAGGTGGTGGGCTGACCTGGCGGAGTGACTTGATGAAGGAACTTAAAGAGTCAACTTGGTGGGCCAACTTGGCAGAGTGACTTCATGAAGGAACTTAAAGAGTCCATTTGGTGGGCCGACCTGGCGGGGTGACTTGATGAACAAACTTAAAGAGTCGACTTGGTGAGAGTAATTTGTGGGCTGACTTGGTGAGGTGACTTGATGAATGAACTTAAAGAGTCAACTTGGTGGGGCGACTTGATGAACGCACTTGAAGGGTCGACTTGGTGGGGTGACTCTATGAATGGACCTAAAGAGTTGAGTTTGTGAGAGTACTCGATGGGGTGACTTGATGAAAGGACTTAAAGAGTCAACTTCGTGAGAGTACTTGGTGGGATGACTTGATGAACGCACTTGAAGAAATGACTTGGTTAGAGTACTTGGTGGGGCGACTTGATGAACGGACTCAAAGAGTCAACTTGGTGAGAGTACTTGGTGGCTTGACTTGATGAAAAGACTTAAAGAGTCAACTTGGTGAGAGTGGGCCTAACGGGGCGAGGTGGTGAGTAGGCCTGACGGGGTGAGTTGGTGGGGCGACTTGGCGAGTGGAATTAGAGAGCCAACGTGGTGAGGTGACTTGGCGAGTTGGTTCGTTGAGATGACATGGTGAGCTGACTTGGCGAGTTGACCAGGAGAGTGAACTTAAAGAGTCAACTTGGCAACGTGCTCGAGTCGACTTAGTGAGGCAACCTCACGAGCGAACTCAAAGAGTCAACATGGTGAGGCGAGTCATTGAGTCAACATGGTGAGGTAACTCATGGTGAGGAGCTATCCTTGAGGTGACTTGGTGGGCCTACTTGATTAGTAGACTTGGTGAGCCGACTTGACGAGCTGACATGGTGAGCGGGCTTAAAGAGGTGATGACTTGGTGGGGTAACTCGGCAAGCCAACTTATCGAGGCGAGATGGTGAGTTGACTTGGTGAGCTGACTTGGTGAGCACACTTAAGGAGTCAACTTCGTGAGGTGACTCAGTGAGTTAGCTCGCTGATGCGACTTGGGTGGGCTGACCTGGTGAGCAAAATTTAAGATTTGACTTGGCAACGTACTTGAACAACCAACTTGGTGAGCTGACATGGTGAGTGGGCTTAGAGAAGCAACTCAGTGGGGCAACTTGGCGAGCACACTTGCTGGGGCAAGGTGGTAAAATGCCTAGGTGATTCGACTTGGTGAGCTGACTTAGGGAGCTGACTTGGTGAGAAAACTTAAGGGGTCAACTTGGTGAGGCAACCTGAATAGTTGACTCGATGAGCTGACTTGGGGAGCCGACATGGTGAGTGGTTTTAAAGAAGATGCAACCTGGTAAGGTGAGATGGTAAGTCATCTTGGTGAGCTAGCTTGACAAGCTGTGAGCGGACTTAAAAAGTTAATTCTTGATTTGGAAAAGACCACATGGTCAGATGACTTGGTGAGCCCACCTGGCTAGCAAAATTGTTAAGCAAACTTATAGAATCGACTTGCTGTCCCCAGCCAAGATCGCATGCTTGGGTTGACCCAACTTGGGTCACCCGACTTCGTCGCCCCAGCCTCGGGCTGCCTGAGTGGGTCGACGAGGGGGAAAAAAATTTTAAAAAAATCATGGTAGGCCTTGTATAGCAAAAAGCGCTAAATTTTGGGCATTACAAAATTTAAAAAAAAACAAGTTACCTACTTTTGGATCACGCACAAGTTTCAGTTCACATATTGCTGAGCCGACTCGAGGCGTTACGCCTAGCTAGCCAGATTTGAGGTAGGGTAGCCGAAATGATCTGATTTGAGAATTTTCTTTATAAAAAGTGATCATGATAGGCCCCATAAGGCAAAAAAGAATGAAATTTTGGGAGTTCAAAAAAGAATGTTACCCGGTTTTGGATCGCGCACAAAGCTCGGGTCACGTAGCATTGAGGTGTCCTGGGTGACATGATTCGAGCGAAAAGTTGACGGTGGCATGAGTCGTGCAAAAACATTGGAGGCCATTAAGGCTCGAGGTGGGTTGGGTTGAAAACTTTGGGCGTTAACAAAAAAGAAAAAGTTAACCACTTTTGGATCACGTACACGGCTTGGGGCACTTAGAATCAAGTCGAGCATGTTGACATGACTCATGCAAAAAATTTGGAGACAACTCGAGTTGGGGCATCCGACTCTATCTGAGTTCAAAACTTTGGGACTTGACAAAAAAAAGAAAAAAGAAAAAGTTACCCAATTTTGGATCATGTAAGTGACTCGGGCCACTCAGAATCAAGGCAAGTGCGGTTACATGAGTCAAGCGAAAAAAAAATGGAGGCAGTTAAGGCTCGAGGCAATTCGAGTCGGGGTAGCTGTGTCGATTCGAAAACTTTGGCCGTTAGCCAAAAAAAGAGTTAATCAATTTTGGATCATGTACATGACTTGGGGCGCATAGAATCAAGTCAAGCACGGTGACATGAGTGGTTCGAAAAAATTGCAGGCGATTTGAGTCGGGGTTGCTGAAATGATTCGGGTTGAAATCTTTGGGTGTTAACCAAAGAAGGAAGAAGTTAACCACTTTTGGATCACGTACATGACTCGGGGCACCAAGTCAAGCATGGTGACATGAGTCCTACAAAAAAACTGGAGGAGGTTAAGGCTCGAGGCGATACGAGTCGGGGTTGCCGACATAATTTGGGTTGAAAACTCTGGGTGTTAACCCAAAAAATGAGTTGACCACCTTTGGATCATGCACATGACTTGGCGCAC
>CM053789.1:686851297-686868797 GCA_028749045.1 Cupressus sempervirens | reverse complement strand
CCTACATATAGGGAATATCCAACAAAACAAAGCAACAAGTACTCCCCACCAGCTCCGCCACTGCGATATTACCAAATGGGATATATACTAACCGCCACAGATTAATGATAAAAGCACATCGAGCTTCATCCGATCAACTGGATAAAAGCACATCGAGCTTCATCCGATCAACTGGATGAATTTTACCTTGAAGGGGCCCAATCCAAAAGTTTTGGAGGTCATCTCCTCGAACTCTCAAGAACAAGGCCCATCTTACATGCAAACTCTACTACTACGCAAACATAGGTTGCAATTAAAGAGAAATTGCAAGGCCGTCACAATGGCTCGAGGCCAATGCTCCGACTAAGTCAATTTTCTCTTACAATCACCATGCCACCATTCACAGAGAGTTCTCCCCATTCACTCGTGATGTGAGACACAATCCAAGTGCTAGACGCAAGCTCGCCCTTGAAAGGCCACTTTCCAAGGCATCCCTAGATGACACATTGGAACGACAACCACTTTCGAACCGTTCCCAATGTTGTGCCGATCGAGTTGGCACAGAGGCGACCTTGGGGAGCTCCTGTGTAGCAATCGGGATGTGCTTTCATACCCATCTCTCATAAAGACCAATGTTAGCTATGAACAAATTTGGAATCCAAGGGCTCACATCCATCGATATTATCAGCACTGGGTCTATATAAAATGGCCATGGAGAGGTTCCGAGAAGAGAAGCCCCCCCTGCTCCCTCGCACAAACATCCCAAATTCTAGACACAAGCTCTCGCCCTTAGCATCGCTCTCCAGATCACTACAATGACACACATTGGAATGACAACCACTATCAAACAAGTCTCAAAATTGTGGCAATGGAGTAAGAAAGAGGAGCAACTTTGGGGAGGAGGTGCATAGTAAACGGGCTGCTCCTTCATTTTGCTCTTATATACAGATCCGATGTAGTTGATTTCATTTGGAATTCGAGGCTGCATTCATCCTTGCCCACACGAGCAATGGCTCTTCTGATCGAATGGCCATGGGGAGCTTTCGATAACAAAGGCTCCCTTGTCACTCGTGATGCACAGCCCCATTGCTAGATGACAGCTCGCCCTTCAGATCGCTGCCCAAGAAACCGCCATAACGACACCATTGGAATGACAACCGCTGCCGAACCATTTTGAAAATTTTGCGCCAAAGAAGTTTTTGTGAAGAGAATGACTCTGGGGAGAGAGCACTTGCATAGAAAAATCGAGATGGCTTCACGGCCCTTGCAATAGAGAAACGATGCTGGTGCCAATATTCAAAATCTGAATAACGTGTCTTTCTCGAACATCAGCACCAATTCTATTGGGGAGGGTCGCCGAGAGCTTTTGTTATCAAAGCCTCCCATTGTAGCTGCGATAGGCACACAAAAAATTTTGCTAGAGTTCCAACCACCCACCCACCTCATGGCTAGAGACAAGGGCTCGCTATTAGATCAACTTCGAAATCGCAGAATAGATGCGGTGTCGAATGGCAACCACTGCCAAGTCTCTTCCGTAATTGCGTCAGTCGAGTGATCGAAGAAGGTGATCTAAGAGAGGGTCCAAGCGTAGGCATTCGTTGGGGGATTCGCGCCAATGGCATAAATTTATGCAATACCCAAGCAACACCAGACGGATGCGCTAGACGAGGGGTCCCATTTTAGATCGAGTTTTAAAATCACCAAGAAGATGCGGTGAGGGTTGGCAACCGCTACCAAACCTTTTTCCGAAATTTCGTGAGCTGAGTGACAAGAAACCATGATCTAAAGGAGAGTCTAGGAATAGCACCCTCAAGGGTGGGCTTCATGCCCCTCCAATTGATTCAACATCAGCATCCACCATTTCAAAATATGACATATCCATTCACCCTAACAGCGGAGTTGAATCAATGAGGGGGACACAAGAGAGGCTTACAACAACCACCTCTCCCATTGTAGCTGCAATAGGCATGCAAAAAATTTTGCTAGAGCACTAAAGCACCCACCTCATGGCTATAGACAAGGGCTCGCCATTAGATCAACTTCGAAATTGCAAAATAGATGCAATGTAGAATAGAAACTGTTGCCAAGCCTCTTCCGTAATTGCGTCGGTCAAGTGATCGAAGAAGGTGATCTAAGAGAGGGTCCAAGCGTAGGCATTTGTTGGGGGATACGCGTCGATGGCATAAATTTATGCAACACCCGAGCAACACCGGACGGAGATGCTACACGAGGGCTCCTATTTTAGATCAAGTTTTAAAATCACCAAGTAGTAGATGCGGTGAGGGCTGGCAACTGCTGCCAAACCTTTTTCCGAAATTGCACCACCTGAGTGACAAGAAAACATGATCTAAAGGAGATTCCAGGTATAGCACCCATGAGGGTGGGCTTCATGCCCCTCTAATTGATTCAATGTTGACATCCACCATTTCAAAATCTGACATATCCATCCGCCCTGACAGCGGTGTTGAATCAATATGAGGGGGGCACAGGAGAGGCTCACGGCAAACCACCTCTCCCATTGTAGCCATGATAGGCATGCAAAAAATTTTTCTAGAGCGCCAAGCACCCACCTCATGGCTATAGACAAGGGCTCGCCATTAGATCAACTTTGAAATCATAGAACATATGCGGTGTAGGATGGGAACCGCTGCCAAGTCTCTTACGTAATTGCATCGGTCGACTGATCGAAGAAGTTGATCTAAGAGAGGGTCCAAGCATAGGCATTCATTGGGAGATTTGCGCCGATGGCATAAATTCATGCAATACCCGAGCAACACCGAACAGAGGTGCTAGACGAGGGCTCCCATTTTAGATCGAGTTTTTAAATCACCAAGTAGATGCGGTGAGGGCTGGAAACCACTGCCAAACCTTTTTCCAAAATTGTGCCAGCTAAGTGACAAGAAAACATGATCTAAAGGAGAGTCCAAGAATAGCACCCTCGAGGGTGGGCTTCATGCCCCTCTAATTGATTCAACATCGGTGTCCACCGTTTCAAAATGTGACATATCCATCTACCCTAATAGCGGCGTTGAATCAATGAGGGGGGCATGGGAGAAGCTCACAGCAACCACCTCTCCCATTGTAGCCATGATAGGCACGAAAAAAATTTTGCTAGAGTGCCAAGCACCCACATCATGGCTATATACAAGGGATCGCCATTAGATCAACATTGAAATCGCAGAACAGACACGGTGTAGAATGGCAACCGCTGCCAAGTCTCTTCCGTAATTGCGTCGGTCGAGTGATCGAAGATGGTGATCTAAGAGAGGGTCCAAACGTAATCATTTTTTGGAGGATTTGTTCCGATGGCATAAATTTATGCAACACCCAAGCAACACCGAATAGAGGTTCTAGACGAGGGCTCCTATTTTAGATCAAGTTTTAAAATCACCAAGTAGATGCGGAGAGGGTTGGCAAGCACTGCCAAACCTTTCTCCTAAATTGCGCCAGCTGAGTGACAAGAAAACATGATCTAAAGGAGAGTCTAGGAATACCACCCTAGAGGGTGGGCTTCATGCCCCTCTAATTGATTCAATGTCGGCGTCCACCGTTTCAAAATCTGACATATCCATCCGCCCTGACAGCGGTGTTGAATCAATGAGTGGAGCACGAGAGAGGCTAGTGGCAACCACCTCTCCCATTCTAGCTATGATAGGCATGCAAAAAATTTTGCTAGAATGCCAAAGCACCCACCTGATGGCTATAGACAAGGGCTCACCATTAGATCAACTTCAAAATCGTAGAACAGATGCAATGTAGAATGGCAACCACTGCCAAGTCTCTTCCGTAATTGCGTCGGTCGAGTGATTGAAGAAGGTGATCTAAGAGAGGGTCCAAGTGTAGGCATTCATTGGGGGATTCATGTCGATGGCAAAAATTTATGCAATACCCGAGCAACACCGGACAAAGGTGCTAGATGAGGGCTCCTGTTTTAGATCGAGTTATAAAATCACCAAATAGATGCGGTGAGGGCTGGCAACTGCGGCCAAACCTTTTTCCGAAATTGTGCCAGCTGAGTGACAATAAAACATGATCTAAAGGAGAGTCCAAGTATAGCACCCACGAGGGTGGGCTTCATGCCCCTCTAATTGATTCAACGTCAGTGTCCACCATTTCAAAATATAACATATCCATCTGCCCTGACAGTGGTGTTGAATCAATGAGGGGGCCATGGGAGAGGCTTGCGGCAACCACCTCTCCCATTGTAGCCGCAATAGGCATGCAAAAAATTTTGCTCGAGCGCCAAGCACCCACCTCAAGGCTAGAGACAAGGGATCGACATTAGATCAACTTCAAAATCGTAGAATAGACACGCTATAGAATGGCAACCGCTGCCAAGTCTCTTCCGTAATTGCATCAGTCGAGTGATTGAAGAAGGTGATCTAAGAGAGGGTCCAAGCGTAGGCATTCATTGGGGGATTCGTGCCGATGGCATAAATTTATGCAATACCCGAGCAACACCGAACGGAGGTGCTAGACGAGGGCTCCCATTTTAGATCGAGTTATAAAATCACCAAGTAAACGTGGTGAGGGCTGGCAACCGTTGCCAAACCTTTTTTCAAAATTGCGCCAGCTGATTGACAAGAAAACATGATCTAAAGGAGAGTCCAGGTATAGCACCCACGAGGGTGGGCTTCATTCCCCTCTAATTGATTCAACGTCGGCGTCCACCATTTCAAAATTTGACATATCCATCCGCCCTGACAGTGGTGTTGAATCAATGAGGGGGGCACAAGAGAGGCTCGTGGCAACCACCTCTCCCATTGTAGCCGCGATAGGCATGCAAATTTTTTTTCTAGAGTGCCAAGCACCCACCTCATGGCTAGAGACAAGGGCTCGCCATTAGATCAACTTTGAAATCATAGAATAGACGTGGTGTAGAATGGCAACCGCTGCCAAGTCTCTTCCATAGTTGTGTCGGTTGAGTGATCAAAGAAGGTGATCTAAGAGAGGGTCCAAGGATAGGCATTCGTTGTGGGATTCGCGCCGATGGCATAAATTTATGAAATACCTGAGCAACACCGGACGGAGGTGCTAGATGAGGGCTCCCATTTTAGATCAAGTTTTAAAATCACCAAGTAGACGCGATGAGGGCTGGCAACCGCTGCCAAACCTTTTTCCAAAATTGCGCCAACTGAGTGACAAGAAAACATGATCTAAAGGAGAGTCAAGGAATAGTACATCGAGGGTGGGCTTCATGCCCCTCTAATTGATTCAATGTCGACATCCACCGTTTCAAAATTTGACATATCCATCCACCCTGACAGCAGTGTTGAAACAATGAGAGGGGCACGGGAGAGGCTCATGGCAACCACCTCTCCCATTGTAGCTGTGATAAGCACACAAAAAATTTTGCTAGAGTGCCAAGCACCCACCTCATGGCTAGAGACAAGGGCTCACCATTAGATAAACTTTGAAATCGCAGAACAGACACGGTGTAGAATGGCAACCGCTGCCAAGTCTCTTCCATAGTTGCATCGGTTGAGTGATCGAAGAAGGTGATCTAAGAGAGGGTCCAAGGATAGGCATTCAATGGGGGATTCACACCGATGGCATAAATTTATGCAATACTCGAGCAACACCGGACATAGGTGCTAGATGAGGGCTCCCGTTTTAGATCGAGTTTTAAAATCACCAAGTAGATGCGGTGTGGGCTGGCAACCGCTGCCAAACCTTTTTCCAAAATTGCGCTAGCTGAGTGAAAAGAAAACATGATCTGAAGGAGAGTTGAGGAATAGCACATCAAGGTTGGGCTTCATGCCCCTCTAATTGATTCAATGTCGGCTTCCACCGTTTCAAAAACTGACATATCCATCTGCCTTGACATCGGCGTTGAATCAATGAGAGGGGCACGTGAGAGGCTCGCGGCAACCACCTCTCCTATATAAGATATTAGTGTGAGGCTTGATCTGCATTAGAAAATAATGAAAACACCGACAAATACCTGAAAAATCCAAATCCTTGAAAATTCTGACCAAACAGCCATTCACGACCCAATTTTTTATGAGGTCGGCAGAGGAGCAAAAGATTGTCATCAGTTAGGAGATGTGAGTTCATGGAGCCAAGGGACTGAAATGTTCATCGAGCTCATCTGATAAAATAGATGAATTTCACCTTGAAGGGGGCCCAATCCAAGATTTCTAGAGGTCATCTCCTAGAACTCTCAAGAACAAGGCCCATCTTACATGCGAACTCTGCTACTGCGCAAACATAGGTTGCAATTAAAGAGAAATTGTGAGGCTATCACAATGGCCCGACGCCAATGCTCTGACTCAGTAAATTTTATCTTGCAATCACCATGCCTCCATTCACAAAGAGATCTCCCCATTCACTTGTGACGCGACGCACAATCCAAGTGCTAGACGCGAGCTCGCCCTTGGAAGAAAGACCACTTTCCAAGACATCCCCAATGACACATTGGAATGACAACCGCTGTCAAAGAATTCCCAATGTTGTGCCAATCGAGTTGGCACAGAGGAGACCTTAGGGAGCTCCCACGTAGCAATTGGGATGTTCTTTTGTACCCATCTCTCACAAAAACCAATGTTAGCTGTGAACAAATTGAGAATCCAAGGCTCGTATCCATCGATATCGTCGGCACTGGGTCTATATATTCAAAGGCCACGAAGAGTTTACGATAAGAGAAGCTCCCCTACTTGCTTGCACAAACATCCCCAAATGCTAGACGCAAGCTCCGCCCTTAGCATTGCTCTCCAGATCAATACAATGACACATTGGAATGATAACCGTTGTCAAACAACTCTTGAATTTGTTTCGATGGAGTGAGAAAGAAGAGCCAGATCGGGTCGACAAAAATGGCTAAGCCAGATCGGGTTGGCCAGCATGGCTTGGCCACCATTTTTCACTGAGATCTTTTGATATTAAAGCTCCCATGTAGCCGTGATAAGTACACCATGAAAAATAGCTAGAGCGTTGAGCACCCATAGCAAATTCCCATTATACCAAGCAACGCCAGAGTGCTAGACAAGGGCTCACGTTTAGATCAAGTTTTAAAATCACCAAAAAGACACGCCATGGATCAGCAACCACTGCCTCACCTTTTCCAAAATTAAGTCATCAGAAAACATGATCTAAAGGAGATCCAAGGAAAAGCACTGAGATCGCTTCATGCCCCTTTCATTGATTCAACATCAGCATACACCGTTTGAAAACCCAACAATCTGATCCGCCTAGATACCAATGTTGAATCAATGAAAGGGGCATGGGAGAGGCTCGCGGCAACAATCTGCAATAGCACGGACAACTCCCTTAAAAATCCAATTCAATGAAAAATGTGACCAAACTGCCATCCACGACACCGTTTTTGGAGCTCGCCCATGAAACGGCTCGGCTAGCATGGCTCGCCCAGATCGGCTCAGCCAGAATGGCTCGCCTAGATTAGCTCGGCCAGATCGGGTCGCCCAGCATGGTGACTTGCTGACTTGGTGAGAGTACTTGGAACTGTCAAGAAAAAAGGCCAATCTTACATGAAAACTCTGCTACTACGCAAATATAGGTTGCAATTATAGAGAAATTGCAAGAGGCCGTCACAATGGCGAGAGGCCAATGCTCCAACTACTAAGTAAATTTTCTCTTGCAATCGCAATGCTGCCGTTCACAAAGAGATCTCCCCATTCACTTGTGATGATGCACAATCCAAGTGCTAGATGCAAGCTCGCCCTTGAAAGGCTGCGTTCCAAGACATCCCGATGACACATTGGAATGACAACCACTGTTGAACCCTTCCCAATGTTCTGCCGATTGAGTTGGCACAATGGAAATCTTAGGGAGCTCCTGTGTATCGATTAGGAAGTGCTTTCGTACTCATCTCTCACAAAAACCAATGTTAGCTAAAAAATTTTAGAATCCAAGGCTCGTATCCATCAATATCGTCGGCACTGGGTCTATATTCAAAGGCCACAGAGAGGTTTCGATAAGAGAAGCTCCCCTGCTCGCTTGCACAAACATCCCCAAATGCTAGACGCAAGCTCCCACCCTTAGCATTGCTCTCCAGATCACCGCAATGACACCTTGGAACAACAATTGCTGTCGAACAACTCCCAAATTTGTTCCGATGGAGTGAGAAAGAAGAGCCAGATCGGGTTGACGAAAATGGCTAAGCCAGATCGGGTCGGCCAGCATGGCTCGGCCACCATTTTTCGCTGAGAGCTTTCGATATTAAAGCTCCCATGTAGCTGCAATAAGTACACCATGACAAATTACTAGAGCACCAAGCACCCATAGCAAATTGCCATTATACCAAGCAACGCCAGAGTGCTAGACAAGGGCACACATTTAGATCAATGTTTAAAATCACCAAAAAGCCATGCCATGGATCGACAACCGCTGCCTCACCTTTTCCAAAATTGAGTCATTGGAAAACATGATCTAAAGGAGAGCCGAGGAAAAGCACTCAGATCGCTTCATGCCCCTTTCATTGATTCAACTTTAGCATACACCGTTTGAAAACCCAACAATCCGATATGCCTTGACACCAATGTTGAATCAATGAAAGGGGCATGGGAGAGGCTCACGGCAACAACCTCTCCTATATAAGCTATTAGTGTGAGGCTCACTCTGCATTAGAAATCTACGATAGCATGGAAAACTCGCTTAAAAATCCAATTCAATGAAGAATGTGACCAAACAGCCATCCACGACACTGTTTTTGGAGCTCAGCTAGATCGGGTTGGCCAACATGGCTCGCCCAGATCGGCTCGGCTAGCATGGCTCACCCATAATGGCTCACCCAGATTGGCTCGCCCAGATCAGCTCGGCGAGAACGACTTGCCCAGATCAGCTCGGCCAGCGTGGCTTGGTCAGAACGGCTCGCCCAGATCGGCTCGTCCAGATCGGCTCGGCCAGCATGGCTCAGCCAGAATGGCTCACCCAGATCGGGTCGGCCAGGCTAGCTCACCCACCATTTTTCAAGCACACTACCTCCCCTATATAAGCTATTAGTGCAAGGCTTACTCTACATTAGAAATGTACATTCAGTGCACAAGTACCTTATAACCCAATTCAATGAAAAATGTGACCGAATAGCCATCCACGACCCCATTTTTCATGAGGTTGTCAACGCAGACAAAGATTGGCATTGGTTAGGTGATTTGATTGCATCAGTCAGGGGGTTAAATTGATCAATTTTTGGAGATCAACTAGAATGGCTCGACGACCATTTTATATCGGAAGCTACCCGATTTGAGAATTATGACTCAAGTAGAATGGCTTAGGTACCCATTTTACAAACTTAAAGAGTCGACTTGGTGGGCCGACTTGGCAGGGTGACTTGATGAACAAACTTAAAGAGTCAACTTGGTGAGAGTACTTGGTGGGCCGACCTAGCAAGGTGACTTGATGAACTAACTTAAAGAGTCGACTTGGTGAGAGTACTCGGTGGGCTGACCTGGTCACGTGACTTGACGAACGAACTTAAAGAGTCGACTTCGTGGGCCGACTTGGCCAGGTGACTTGATGAATGAACTTAAAGAGTTGACTTGGTGGGTCAAACTAGCGGGATGACTTGGTGAGAGTACTTGGTGGGCTGACCTGGCAGGGTGACTCGATGGACGAACTTAGAGAGTTGACTTTGTGAGAGTGCTTGGTGGGTCAAACTGGTGGGGTGACTTGATGAACAAACTTAAAGAGTAAACTTGGTGAGAGAACTTGGTGGGCTGACCTGGCAGGGTGAATTGATGAACAAACCTACAGAGTCGACTTTGTGAGAGTACTTGGTAGGCTGACCTGGTGGGGTGACTTGATGATCAAACTTAAAGGGTCGACTTGGTGAGAGTACTTGGTGGGCCAACCTGGCGGAGCGACTTGATGAATGAACTTAGAGAGTTGACTTTGTGAGAGTACTTGGTGGGGTGACTTGATGAACAAACCTAAAGAGTCAACCTGGTGAGTGTACTTGGTGGGCCGATTTTGGAGGGGTGACTTGATGAGCAAACTTAAAGAGTCAACTTGGTGAGAGTACTTGGTGGGGTGACCTGGTGGGGTGACTTGATGAACCAACTTAAAGAGTCGACCTTGTGGGCCGACTTGGTAGAGTGACTTCATGAATGAACTTAAAGAGTCCACTTAGTGGGCCGACCGGGCAGGGTGACTTGATGAACGAAGTTAAAGAGTCAACTTGGTGAGAGTAATTTGTGGGCTGACCTGGCGGGGTGACTTGATGAATGAACTTAAAGAGTCAACTTGGTGGGGTGACTTGATGAATGCACTTGAAGAATTGACTTGGTTAGAGTACTTGGTGGGGTGACTTGATGAACAGACTCATAGAGTTGAATTGCTGAGAGTACTCGGTGGCTTGACTTGATGAGCAGACTTAAAGAGTCCACTTGGTGAGAGTACTTGGTGGGGTGAACTGATGAACGGACTTAAAGAATTGACTTGGTGGGAGTACTTGGTTGGCCAAACTAGTGGGGTGACTTGATGAACGGACATAAAGATTTAACTTGGTGAGAGTACTTGTATTTGTTCTGGCGACTTGATGAATGGACTTAAAGAGTCAACTTGGTTGGGTCACTTGATTAAAGGATTTAAAGAGTTGACTTGGTGAGAGTACTTGGTGGGGTGACTTGAGGAAAGAACTTAAAGGGTCAACTTGGCGGGGTGACTTGGTGAACGGACCTAAAGAGTTGACTCGGTGAGAGCACTTGGTGGGGTGACTTGATGAACGGACTCAAAGAGTCAACTTGGTGAGAGTCCTTGGTGGCTCGACTTGATGAGCAGACTCAAAGATTCCACTTGGTGAGAGTACTTGGCGGGGTGAACTGATGAACGGACTTAAAGAGTCGACTTGGTGGGAGTACCTCGTCGGGTGACTTGATGAAGGGACATAAAGAGTCGACTTGGTGAGAGTACTTATTCTGGTGACTTGATGAACGGACTTAAACAGTCGACTTGGTGGGGTGACTTGATGAAAGGACTTAAAGAGTCAACTTGGTGAGAGCACTTGGTGGGGTGACTTGATGAACAGACTTAAAGGGTCGACTTGGCAGGGTGACTTGATGAACGGACCTAAAGAGTTGACTTGGTGAGAGTACTTGGTGGGGTGAACTGATGAATGAACTTAGAGAGTCGACTTTGTGAGAGTACTTGGTGGGTCAAACTGGCGGGGTGACTTGATGAACGAACTTAACGAGTCGACCTGGTGAGAGAACTTGGTAGGCTGAGCTGGCGGGGTGAATTGATGAACGAACATAAAGAGTTGACTTTGTGAGAGTCCTCAGTGGGCTGACCTGGTCACGTGACTTGATGACCAAACTTAAAGAGTCGACTTGGTGGGCCAACTTGGCTGGGTGACTTGATGAATGAACTTAAAGAGTCGACTTGGTGGGTTGAACTAGCGGGCTGACTTGGTGAGAGTACTTGGTGGGCTGAGCTGGCAGGGTGACTCGATGAACGAACTTAGAGAGTCCACTTTGTGAGAGTACTTGGTGGGTCGAACTGGCAGGGTGACCTGATGAACGAACTTAAAGAGTCGACCTGGTGAGAGAACTTGCTGGGTCGAGCTGGCGGGGTGAATTGATGAACGAACCTAAAGAGTCGACTTTGTGAGAGTACTTGGTGGGCCGACTTGGCGAGGTGACTTGATGACCGAACTTAAAGGGTCGACTTGGTGAGAGTACTTGGCAAGCTGACCTGGCGGAGCGACTTGATGAACAAACTTAAAGAGTCAACTTGGTGAGAGTACTTGGTGGGGTGACCTAATGAACAAACCTAAAGAGTCGACCTGGTGAGAGTACTCGGTGGGCCGACCTGGCGGGGTGACTTGGTGAGAAAACTTAAAGAGTCGACTTGGTGAGAGTAGTTGGTGGGCTGACCTGGCGGGGTGACTTAATGACCGAACTTAAAGGGTCCACTTGGTGAGAGTACTTGGTGGGCCAAACTGGCAGAGCAACTTGATGAACAAACTTAAAGAGTCAACTTGGTGAGAGTACTTAGTGGGGTGACCTGATGAACAAACCTAAAGAGTCGACCTGGTGAGAGTACTCAGTGGGCCGACCTGGCGGGGTGACTTGGTAAGAAAACTTAAAGAGTCGACTTGGTGAGAGTAGTTGGTTGGCTAACCTGGTGGGGTGAATTGAGGAATGAACTTAAAGAGTCGACTTGGTGGGCCGACTTGGTAGAGTGACTTCATGAACGAACTTAAAGAGTTGACTTGGTGAGAGCAATTCGTAGGCTGACCTGGCGGGGTGACTTGATGAACGGACTTGAAGAGTTGACTTGGTGGGGTGACTTGATGAACGCACTTGAAGGGTCGACTTGGTGGGGTGACTCTATGAACGGACCTAAAGAGTTGACTTGGTGAGAGTACTTGGTGGGGTGACTTGATGAAAGGACTTAAAGAGTCGACTTGGTGAGAGTACTTGGTGGGGCGACTTGATGAATGCACTTGAAGAATTGACTTGGTTAGAGTACTTGGTGGGGTGACTTGATGAACAAACTCAAAGAGTCGACTTAGTGAGAGTACTTGGTGGCTCAACTTGATGAGCAGACTTAAAGAGTCAACTTGGTGAGAGTACTTGGCGGGGTGAACTGATGAACGGACTTAAAGAGTTGACTTGGTGGGAGTAATTGGTGTGTCGACCTGGTGGGGTGACTTTATGGATGGACATAAAGAGTCGACTTGGTTAGAGTACTTGTTCTGGTGACTTGATGAATGGACTTGAAGAGTCAACTTGGTGGGGTGACTTGATGAAAGGACTTAAAGAGTCAACTTGGTGAGAGTACTTGGTGGGGCGACTTGATGAATGGACTTAAAGGATTGACTTGGCGGGGTGACTTGATGAATGGACCTAAAGAGTTGACTTGGTGAGAGTACTTGGTGGGTTGAACTAATGAACAGACTTAAAGAGTCGACTTGGTGGGAGTACTTGGTGGGCCGACCTGGTGGGGTGACTTGATTAATGGACTTATAGAGTCGACTTGGTGAGAGTAGTTTTTCTGGTGACTTGATGAATGGACTTAAAGAGTCAACTTGGTGGGGTGACTTAATGAACGAACTTAAAGGGTTGACTTTGCGGGGTGACTTGATGAACGGACCTAAAGAGTTCACTTGGCGAGAGTACTCGATGGGGTGACCTGATGAAAAGACTTAGAGAGTCGACTTGGTGAGAGTACTTGATGGGCTGACCTGGTTGGGTGACTTCGTGAACTGACTTAAAGAGTCAACTTGGTGGGAGTACTTGGTGGGGTGACTTGATGAACGGACTTCAAGGGTCGACTTGGCGAGGTGACTTAATGAACAATCCTAAAGAGTTGACTCGGTGAGAGTACGTGGTGTGGTGACTTGATGAACAGATTTAAAGAGTCAAATTGGTGAGAGTACTTGGTGGGGTGACTTGATGAACATAGTTAAAGAGTCGACTTGGTGAGAGTACTTGGTCGGGTGACTTGAAGAATCGACTTGGTTAGAGTACTTGGTGGGGTGACTTGATGAACAAACTTAAAGATTCGACTTGGTGGGCTGACGTCGCAGGGTGACTTGATGAACGAACTTAGAGAGTCGACTTGGTGAGAGTACTTGGTGACTTGGTGGGCCGACCTGGCCAGGTGACTTGATGAACAAACTTAAAGAGTCGACTTGGTGAGAGTACTCGGTGGGCTGACTTGGTCACGTGACTTGATGAATGAACTTAAAGAGTCAACTTGGTGGGCCGACTTGGCTGGGTGACTTGATGAACGAACTTAAAGAGTCGACTTGGTGGGTCGAACTAGCGGGGTGACTTGGTGAGCGTACTTGGTGGGCTGACCTGGAAGGGTGACTTGATGAACGAACTTAGAGAGTCGACTTTGTGAGAGTACTTGGTCGAACTGGCAGGGTGACTTGATGAACGAACATAAAGAGTCGACCTGGTGAGGGAACTTGGTGGGTCGAGCTGGCGGGGTGAATTGATGAATGAACCTAAAGAGTCGACTTTATGAGAGTACTTGGTGGGCCGACTTGGTGGGGTGACTTGATGACCGAACTTAAAGGGTCAACTTGGTGAGAGTACTTAGCAGGCCGACGTGGCGGAGCGACTTGATGAATGAACTTAAAGAGTCGACTTGGTAAGAGTACTTGGTGGGGTGACCTGATGAACAAACCTAAAGAGTCGACCTGGTGAGAGTACTCGGTGGGCCGACTTGGTGGGGTGACTTGGTGAGCAAACTTAAAGAGTCAACTTGGTTAGAGTAGTTGGTGGGCTGACCTAGCGGGGTGACTTGACGAACAAACTTAAAGAGTCAACTTGGTGGGCTGACTTGGTAGAGTGACTTCATGAATGAACTTAAAGAGTCCACTTGGTGGGCCGACCTGGTGGGGTGACTTGATGAACGAACTTAAAGAGTCGACTTGGTGAGATTAATTTGTGGGCTGACCTGGCGGGGTGACTTGATGAACGGACTTGAAGAGTCGACTTGGTGGGGTGACTTGATGAACACACTTGAAGGGTCGACTTGGTGGGGTGACTCTATGAACGGACCTAAAGAGTTGACTTGGTGAGAGTACTTGGTGGGGTGACTTGATGAAAGGACTTAAAGAGTCAACTTGGTGAGAGTACTTGGTGGGGCGACTTGATGAACGTACTTGAAGAATCGACTTGGTTAGAGTACTTGGTGGGGCAACTTGATGAACAAACTCAAAGAGTCGACTTGGTGAGAGTACTTGATGGCTCGACTTGATGAGCATACTTAAAGAGTCAACTTGGTGAGAGTACTTGGCAGGGTGAACTGATGAATGGACTTAAAGAGTCAACTTGGTGGGAGTACTTGGTGCGCCGACCTGGTGGGGTGACTTTATGGACGGACTTAAAGAGTCGACTTAGTTAGAGTACTTGTTCTGGTGACTTGATGAATAGACTTGAAGAGTCGACTTGGTGGGGTGACTTGATGAAAGGACTTAAAGAGTTAACTTGGTGAGAGTACTTGGTGGGGCGACTTGATGAACGGACTTAAAGGGTCGACTTGGCAGGGTGACTTGATGAACGGACCTAAAGAGTTGACTTGGTGAGAGTACTTGGCGGGGTGAACTAATGAACAGACTTAAAGAGTCGACTTGGTGGGCCGACCTAGTGGGGTGACTTGATGAACAGACTTATAGAGTCGACTTGGTGAGAGTAGTTGTTCTGGTGACTTGATGAAAGGACTTAAAGATTCAACTTGGTGGGGTGACTTGATGAACGAACTTAAAGGCTCGACCTTGCGAGGTGACTTGATGAACGGACCTAAAGAGTTGACTTGGCGAGAGTATTCGGTGGGGTGACCTAATGAAAAGACTTAGAGAGTCAACTTGGTGAGAGTACTTGGTGGGCCGACCTGGTTGGGTGACTTTGTGAACTGACTTAAAGAGTCAACTTGGTGGGAGTACTTGGTGGGGTGACTTGATGAAGGACTTCAAGGGTCAACTTGGAGAGGTGACTTGATGAACGGTCCTAAAGAGTTGGCTTGGTGAGAGTACTTGGTGTGGTGACTTGATGAACAGACTTAAAGAGTCGAATTGGTGAGAGTACTTGGTGGGGTGACTTGATGAACATAGTTAAAGAGTCAACTTGGTGAGAGTACTTGGTCGGGTGACTTGATGAATGCACTTGAAGAATCAACTTGGTTAGAGTACTTGGTGGGGTTACTTGATGAATGAACTTAAAGATTCGACTTGGTGGGCCGACCTAGCGGGGTGACTTGATGAAGGAACTTAGAGAGTTGACTTGGTGAGAGTATTTGGTGACTTGGTGGGCTGTCCTAGCCGGGTGACTTGATGAACGAACTTAGAGAGTCAACTTTGTGAGAGTACTTGGTGGGTGGAACTAGCGGGGTGACTTGATGAACGAACTTAAAGAGTCAACCTGGTGAGAGAACTTGGTGGGCTGAGGTGGCGGGGTGAATTGATGAATGAACCTAAAGAGTCAACTTTGTGAGAGTACTTGGTGGGCTAACCTGGTGAGGTGACTTGATGACCGAACTTAAAGGGTCGACTTGGTGAGAGTACTTGGCGGGCCGACCTGGCGGAGTGACTTGATGAACGAACTTAAACTGTCGACTACGTGAGAGTACTTGGTGGGGTGATCTGATGAACAAACATAAAGAGTCGACCTAGTGAGAGTACTTGGTGGGCCGACCTGGCGGGGTGACTTGGTGAGAAAACTTAAAGAGTCAACTTGGTGAGAGTAGTTGGTCGGCTGACCTGGCAGGGTGACTTGACGAATGAACTTAAAGAGTCAACTTGGTGGGCCAGGCTAACTTGGTGAGCGAACTTAAAGAGTTGACTTGGCAACATACTTGAACAACCAACTTGGTGAGTGGGCTTAGAGAAGCAACTCGATGGGGAAACTTGGCGAGTACACTTGCTGGGGCAAGGTGGTAAAATGACTAGGTGATTCAACTTGGTGAGCTGACTTAGGGAGCTGACTTGGTGAGTGAACTTAAGGGGTGGACTTGGTGAGGCAACCTGAATAGTCAACTCGGTGAGCTGACTTGGGGAGCTGACATGGTGAGCAATTTTAAAGAAGAGGCGACCTAGTGGGGCAACTTGGTGAGTCGAGACGGTAAGTCATCTTGGTGAGCTGGCTTGACGAGCTGTGAGCAGACTTAAAGAGTCAATTCTTGATTTGGCAAAGACCACATGGTTAGATGACTTTGTTAGCCGACTTGGCTAGCAAAATTAGCAAGCAAACTTATAGAATCGACTTGCTGTCCCCAGCCAGGATTGCACGCCTGGGTCGACCCAACTTGGGTCACCCGACTCCGTTGCCCCAGCCTCGGGCGACCCGAGTGGGTCGATGAGGGGAAAAAAAATCAAAAAAAATCATGGGAGGCCCTGTACAGTGAAAAGCGCTAAATTTTGGGCATTACAAAATTAGAAAAAAAACAAGTTACCCGCTTTTGGATCACGCACAAGTTTCAGTTCATGTATTGCCGAGCCGACATGAGGCGTTATGCCTAGCTAGCCAGATTCGAGGTAGGGTAGCCGAAATGATCCGATTTGAGAATTTTCTTTATAAAAAGAGATCACGATAGGCCCCATAAGGAAAAAAAGAATGAAATTTTGGGAGGTCAAAAAAAAATGTTACCCGATTTTGGATCGTGCACAGGGCTCGGGTCACGTAGCATTGAGGTGCCCTGGGTGACATGATTCAAGCGAAAATTCGATGGTGGGATGAGTCGTGCATAAACATTGGAGGCCATTAAGGCTCAAGGCGAGTCGGGTTGAAAACTTTGGGCATTAACCAAAAAGAAAAAGTTAACTACTTTTGGATCATGTACACGGGACTTGATAAAAACTTAACTGCTTTTGGATCATGTACCGAGTTCAAAACTTTGGGACTTGACAAAAAAAAGAAAAAAGAAAAAGTTACCCAGTTTTGGATCATGTAAGTGACTCGAGCCACTCAAAATCAAGGCGAGTGCGATTACATGAGTCGAGCAAAAAAAAATGGAGGCGGTTAAGGCTTGAGGCAATTCGAGTTGGGGTAGATGAGTCGATTTGAAAACTTTGGTCGTTAGCTAAAAAAAGAGTTAATCGCTTTTGGATCAC
>CM053789.1:686801297-686846297 GCA_028749045.1 Cupressus sempervirens | reverse complement strand
GGGTGCAACTTGCATTCAAAGACTTGATGATTCATGGGATTCTCCAATTCACACTAAGTATCACATTTCGCTACATTCTTCATCATGGTGAGAGCCGAGATATCCGTTGCCGAGAGTCATGATTTTGTTTTGTTTTTGTCTTTCGGCGACCCAAGCGCGCAAGGTGTTGGCTCACGCTTCGTTCTTTGGATTTCTAAGGTGTGCGATGCACCTGTGTGTTGGGTGTTGACACATCCCAAACCCCGAGCACCCAACGGGTGCGACAAGGAATGTTGTGGTGTGTCCTTGCCCCATCACCTCTCAAAGGTGGGAGACGACGCATGGGAGAGCCGTGTCAGCAGATGGGGCCCCTGCCTCGCAAATCATGCGAGTACACCCATCCTAAACACAGAATGCTCCAAGCGATGAGTCAACACACCTGGGCAAGGCAATGGGGGGTTGTGGCAGTCCTGACTTGCCACTGTCAAAATGATGGATCCCTGGCACAGCGCCACGCACGCGATTGGACCATGAAATCTCAATGAGGGATGAGGCCTAAACCCCCTCTAAACTGCAACTGAGTAGAGACCTCTCACTCTGACATGGACATCGTTCGAAGGCACCGATCCTAATCCAGATTACATCCGAGTCTCTTCTTTGCCCCGTGGGGAATCCATGCTTTCGATCACAGGCATTCGATGTGACCCTCAACCTCAATGGTGCTGGACCTGTAGCTTGGTCATCCAGCACATTACTGTAGGGCCAAGTGTCCGCACATCATCGAGATTTTGGGGGCGAGGAGGAGGCCAGCTCCATCCCCTACACGATTTAGGGTCTCAAACCGACAATAATCCTACCGCAGGTTCACCTACGGTAACCTTGTTACGACTTCTCCTTCCTCTAAATGATAAGGTTCAGTGAACTTCATGCGATGTTGTCGACAGGAACTGCCGTCGTTGCCACGATCCGAACACTTCACTAGATCATTCAATCGGTAGGAGCGATGGGCGGTGTGTACAAAGGGCAGGGACATAGTCAACGCGAGCTGATGACTTGCGCTTACTAGGAATTCCTCGTTGAAGATCAATAATTGCAATGGTCTATCCCCATCACGATGCAATTTGGCAAGATTTCCCAAACCTTTCGGGCCAGGGAGAGAAACTTGTTGGTTGCATCAGTGTAGCGCATGTGCGGCCCAGAACATCTAAGGACATCACAGATCTATTATTGCCTCAAACTTCCATGGCCTAGGAGGCCATAGTCCCTCTAAGAAGCTACCCGTTAAGGGGAACCTCCGCATAGCTAGTTAGCAGGCTGAGGTCTCGTTCGTTAACAGAATTAACTAGAAAAATCACTCCACCAACTAAGAATGGCCATGCACCACCACCCATAGAATCAAGAAAGAGCTCTCAATCTGTTAATCCTTACTATGTCTAGACCTGATAAGTTTCCCTGTGTTGAGTCAAATTAAGCTACAGGCTCCACTCCTAGTGGTGCCCTTCTGTCAATTCCTTTAAGTTTCAGCCTTGCAACCATACTCCCCCCGGAACCCAAACACTCTGATTTCATAGAAGGTGCTAGCGGAGTCCTTAGAGCAACATCTGCCGATCCCTGGTCGGCATTGTTTATGGTTGAGACTAGGACGGTATCTGATTGTCTTCGAGCCGCCAACTTTCATTCTTGATTAATGAAAACATCCTTGGCAAATGCTTTCGCAGTGGTTCATCTTCCATAAATCCAAGAATTTCACCTCTGACAATGAAATATGAATGCCCCCGACAGTCCCTATTAATCATTACTCTAGTCCCGAAGGCCAATGGAACAAGACCAGACTCCTATTGCGTTATTCCATGCTAATGTATTCAGAGCATAGGCTTGCTTTGAGCACTCTAATTTTTTCAAAGTAACGGTGCCAGAACCATGACCCAGCCAATTAAGGCTAGGAACACACCGCCGACAGAAGGGACATGAGGGCTAGTGCACACCCAGAAGGTGGACTGACTGTGATGACCCAAGGTCCAACTACGAGCTTTTTAACTGCAACAACTTAAATATATGCTATTGGAGCTGGAATTACTGCGGCTACTAGCACCAGACTTGCCTTCCAATGGATCCTCATTAAGGGATTTAGATTGTACTCATTCCAATTACCAGACTAAATGAGCCTAGTATTGTTATTTATTGTCACTACCTCCCCATGTCAGGATTGGGTAATTTGCACGCCTGCTGCCTTCCTTGGATGTGGTAGCTATTACTTAGGCTCCCTCTCCGGAATGAAACCCTAATTCTCTGTCACCCATCACCACCATGGTAGGCCTCTATCCTACCATCGAAAGTTAATAGGGCAGAAATTTGAATGAAGCATCACCAGCACAAAGGCCATGTGATTCGTCAAGTTATCATGAATCACCAGAATAGCGGGCGAGCCCGTGCCGACATTTTATCTAATAAATGCATCCCTTTCGAGAGTCAAGATTTGGTACACGTATTAGCTCTAGAATTACTACAATTATTCGAGTAGCAAAGTACCATCAAAGAAACTATAACTGATTTAATGAGCCATCCATAGTTTCACAGTCTGAAATAGTTCATACTTAGACATGCATGGCTTAATCTTTGAGACAAGCATATGACTACTGGCAGGATTGACCAGGTAGCTTCTAACAACGAGGAGACCCCCAAGACCTACTACAGCCAAGGGATGCCCGCCATGATGGGAAACCAAAATTTGCATTCGCTCCGTCATGCATCCAAACATAATCCGTTGCACAAGCAACAAGAATGATGTTCATAGCACATGCAGGACTCGCAACGCTCAAAGATTTCACACAAGAGGAAAGTGTCCCATCGTCGACCGGAGAGGGCCAAACAGGGAGCTTCGGTTCACAGGAACCTAGGAAGAACATCCCATATGGAACCCTTTACCCTCGAACTCGCTGTCACCACTACTCAAAAAGAAGCCTCGAGTTTGTACGAGATGGCACCGTGCACATAGCCACCTCAATTGTAAGGCCACTCAGAGACATCCATTTCCCAGGCATATGCCTCCTATATGCCTGTTGAGGTGTACCCATACAGAAAAAATCCTTCTTGATCGCAACAAACATTTTCCCATGATGAAGAGCTGGTTGTCGAACTGCCAATGGAGACCACCGTGCTGAAGGGTGAACAGTTGTGTGAGTCGAAAACATGGCTGGTTATGTGAATGGCGAGGGCATCATTGTGCACGCGACCACCTCAATTATAAGGCCGCTCAAGGGCATCGTGTATAACACCCCCTCCGCACATTTATAGGTGATGAGAGCCCACCCGCATACACAGACATGTCTAACCTCTGGCAAATATCTCCTTTCCTAGCACAGCCTCACTAACCATTCCCCATGACACGTGATCTACCAGCACAGGTACAAAAAAGTTCCTGCGGGTGAACACTCTCACAGTAGCATTGTCGAACAAGCTTCAATCTCATGCACATGCACATACCGAAGAACTGCACCGCAAGGGAACCACCCACGAGCACCCACATCTCAGCAAAAATCATTCGTGTGATTTCTTCCCCTAGACAGACATGTTGGGCCTGCACTTGTCGGAGCATCGCAAAGACGAGCGCTCTGGTTCGCAGGAGCCTGAGAAGAACATCTTGTATGAAACCCATTCCCCCAAAATGCTCAAATCACAAATGCTCATAGAAGAGTCATAATGCAAAGATGTACACCACACACGCGACCAAGTAAGGACACTCAGAGACATCCATTTCCCAGGCATATGCCCCCTACACGCTTTTTGGTGCACCCCATACAAATGGCCATAATTTGACAAGCCCTCCAAGAATTTCACATCTAAAGAGAGATGAAATGCCTTGGGCTTTTTGTCCACACAATGCAAACACCGAACGCTCTCTTTAGGGGGGAGCTGAAGAAGAGTATCTCCTGCAGAACCCATAAGCCGCAGCCGTTCGGATTGCACAGGGCAGGATAGGGCATGGAGAGTTTTCGCATCCAAACAAAAATTATCAGTAATACTCTACACTTCTACTAGCCCAGACCACAAAGGCTGTCACGATAGTGCCATGCACTTCTGTAGGATGAGACAGTGAAGAGGCGAGCACGCACCGAGAATGCACTAGCAAATAAATTATGCGGCAACCAAACCTTTCGCCGGCCCCCCTCTCAATCCCAAGGCTCTACCAATTGGAAAAAACTTAGGTTGGAGAGTGGACCCTTCATGAAATTAGGGACATCAAGAAATGCACCTGTGCAACCATCTCTTTCCTTCTTGCTATCCAGGCAGGATAAAAATGCAATGATAGAACGTGGCAATGAGACAGAGCCCTTGGCTAAAAGATACAACTCCATACACACTCAGCAACAAGCGCATCTTAGAATCGAACACCAAATGTGCAGTGTGTTGCAAGCCATGCAGACACCTACATATAGGGTATATCAAACAAAACAAAGTGACAAGTACTTCCCACCAGCTCCGCCACTGCAATATTACCGAATGGGATATATACTCACCACCACAGATTAATGACCATCATTACCATCTCGGAATAGATACAAGCACATCAAGCTTCATCCGATCAACTGGATGAATTTCACCTTGAAGGGGCCCAATCCAAAAGTTCCGGAGGTCATCTCCTGGAACTCTCAAGAACAAGGCCCATCTTACATGCAAACTCTACTACTGTGCAAACATAGGTTGCAATTAAAGAGAAATTGCAAGGCCGTCACAATGGCCCGAGGCCAATGCTCTGACTAAGTCAATTTTCTCTTGCAATCACCATGCCGCCGTTCACAGAGAGATCTCCCCATTCACTTGTGACGCGATGCACAATCCAAGTGCTAGACGCGAGCTTTCCCTTGAAAGGCCACTTTCCAAGGCATCCCCCAATGACACATTGGAACAACAACCGCTGTCGAACCATTCCCAATGTTGTGTTGATCGAGTTGGCACAGAGGCGACCTTGGGGAGCTCCCGCATAGCAATCGGGATGTGCTTTCATACCCATCTCTCACAAAGACCAATGTTAGCTGTGAATAAATTTGGAATCCAAGGGCTCGCATCCATCGATATCGTCGGCACTGGGTCTATATACAAAGGCCACGGAGAGGTTCCGAGAAGAGAAGCCCCCCCTGCTCGCTCGCACAAACATCCCAAATTCTAGACACAAGCTCTTGCCCTTAGCATTGCTCTCCAGATCACTGCAATGACACACATTGGAATGAAAACCACTGTCGAACAACTCCCAAAATTGTGGCAATGGAGTGAGAAAGACGAGCAACTTTGGGGAGGAGGTGCATAGCAAACGGGCTGCTCCTTCATTCCACTCTTATATACAGATCCGATGTCACTGATTACATTTGGAATCTAAGGCTGCATTTGTCCTTGCCGACATGAGCAATGGCTCTTCTAATTGAATGGCCACGGGGAGCTTCCAATAACAAAGGCTCCTTTGTCACTCGTGATGCGTAGCCCAACTACTAGACAATGGCTCGCCCTTTAGATCGCTACCCAGGCAACCACAACAACGGCACCATTAGAACGACAATCGCTGCTGAACCATTCTAAAAATTTTGTGCCAAAGAAGTTATTGCAAAGAGAACGACTCTGGGGAGAGAGCACTCGCATAGCAAAATCGGGATGGATTCACGGACCTTCCAATAGAGAAATGATGCTGGTGCCAATATTCGAAATCCGAATAATGTGTCTTTCTCAAACACCAGCACCGATTCTATTGGGGAGGGTCACCAAGAGCTTTTGTTATCAAAGCCTCCCACCCACCTCATGGCTAGAGATAAGGGCTCGCCATTAGATCAACTTCGAAATCGCAGAACAGATGCGGTGTAGAATGGCAACCGCTGCCAAGTCTCTTCCGTAATTGCGTCAGTCGAGTGATCGAAGAAGGTGATCTAAGAGAGGGTCCAAGCATAGGCATTCATTGGGGGATTCACGCCGATGGCATAAATTTATGCAATACCCGAGCAACACCGGATGGAGGTGCTAGACGAGGGCTCCCATTTTAGATCGAGTTTTAAAATCACCAAGAAGACGCGGTGAGGGCTGGCAAACGCTGCCAAACCTTTTTCTAAAATTGTGCTAGCTGAGTGACAAGAAAATATGATCTAAAGGAGAGTCTAGGAATAGCACCCTCGAGGGTGGGCTTCATGCCCCTCTAATTGATTCAACGTCAGCGTCCACCATTTCAAAATATGACATATGCATCTGCCCTGACAGCGGCATTGAATCAATGAGGGGGGCATGAGAGAGGCTCGCGGCAACCACCTCTCTCATTGTTGCCTTGATAGGCATGCAAAAAATTTTGGTAGAGCCCCAAAGCACCCACCTCATGGCTATAGACAAGGGCTCACCATCAGATCAACTTTGAAATCGTAGAACAGAAATGATGTAGAATGGCAACCGCTACCAAGCCTCTTCCGTAATTGCGTCGGTCGAGTGTTCGAAGAAGGTGATCTAAGAGAGGGTCCAAGTGTAGGAATTTATTGGGGGATTCACACTGATGGCATAAATTTATGCAACACCCGAGCAACATCAGACGGAGGTGCTACACGAGGGCTCCCATTTTAGATCAAGTTTTAAAATCACCAAGTAGTAGATGCGATGAGGGCTGGCAACTGCTGCCAAACCTTTTTCCGAATTTGCACCACCTTAGTGACAAGAAAACATGATCTAAAGCAGAGTGCAGGAATAGCACCCTCGAGGGTGGGCTTCATGCTAGAGTGCCAAAGCACCCACCTCATGGCTAGAGACAAGGGCTCACCATTAGATCAACTTCAAAGTGTAGGCATTTGTTGGGGGATTTGCATTGATGGAAAAAATTTATGCAATACCTGAGCAACACCGAACGGAGGTACTAGACGAGGGCTCCCATTTTAGATTGAGTTATAAAATCACCAAGTAGATGCGATGAGGGCTGGCAACCATTGGCAAACCTTTTTCTGAAATTGCGCCAGCTGAGTGATAAGAAAACATGATCTAAAGGAGAGTTCAGGTATAGCACCTATGAGGGTGGGCTTCATGCCCCTCTAATTGATTCGATGTCAGCATCCACCATTTCAAAATCTGACATATCCATCTGCCCTGACAGCGGCATTGAATCAATGAGGGGGGCACGGGAGAGGCTCGCAGCAACCACCTCTCCCATAGTAGCTGTGATAGGCACGCAAAAAATTTTGCTAGAGTGCGAAACACCCACCTTATGGCTAGAGACAAGGGCTCGCCATTAGATCAACTTTGAAATCGTAGAACAGACGCGGTGTAGATTGGCAACTGCTGCCAAGTCTCTTCCATAGTTGCGTCGGTCGAGTGATCAAAGAAGGCGATCTAAGAGAGGGTCCAAGCGTAGGCATTCGTTGGGGGATTTGCGCTGATGGCATAAATTTATGCAATACCCGAGCAACACCGGACGGAGGTGCTAGACGAGGGCTCCCATTTTAGATCGAGGTTTAAAATCACCAAGTAAACGCGGTGAGGGCTGGCAACCGCTGCCAAACCTTTTTCTGAAATTGTGCCAGTTGAGTAACAAGAAAACATGATCTAAAGGAGAGTCCAAGAACAGCATCCTCGAGGGTGGGCTTCTTGCCCCTCTAATTGATTCAACGTTGGTGTCCACCATTTCAAAAACTGACATATCCATCCACCCTGATAGCGGCATTGAATTAATGAGGGGGGCATGGGAGAGGCTCACGGCAACCACCTCTCCCATTGTAGCCGCAATAGGCATGCAAAAAAATTTTCTAGAGTGCCAAGCACCCACCTCATGGCTAGAGACGAGGGCTCGCCATTAGATCAACTTCAAAATCACAGAATAGACGTGGTGTAGAATGGCAACCACTGCCAAGTCTCTTTCGTAGTTGCGTCAGTCGAGTGATCGAAGAAGGTGATCTAAGAGAGGGTCCAAGCGTAGGCATTCGTTGGGGGATTTGCACTGATGGAATAAATTTATGCAATACCTGAGCAACACTAGATGGAGGTGCTAGATGAGGGCTCCCGTTTTAGATCAAGTTTTAAAATCACCAAGTAGATGCGGTGAGGGCTAGCAACCGCTGCCAAACCTTTTTCCGAAATTGCGCCAGCTGAGTGACAAGAAAACATGATCTAAAGGAGAGTCGAGGAATAACACATCGAGGGTGGGCTTCATGCCCCTCTAATTGATTCAACGTCGGCGTCCACTATTTCAAAATCTGACATATCCATCCGCCATGACACCAGCATTGAATCAATGAGAGGGGCACAGGAGAGGCTCGTGGCAACCACCTCTCCTATATAAGCTATTACTGCGAGGCTCACTCTGTATTAGAATTTAGCAAACACACCAAAAATTGCCTTAAAAATCCAAATCCTTGAATATTTTGACCAAACAGCCATTCACGACCCAATTTTTTATGAGGTCGGTAGAGGAGCAAAAGATTGTCATCGATTAGGAGATGTGAGTTCATGGACCCAAGGGACTGAAATGATCATCATGCTCTTCCGATCAACTGGATGAATTTCACCTTGAAGGGGTCCAATCCTAAAGTTCCGGAGGTCATCTCCTGGAACTCTCAAGAACAAGGCCCATCTTTACATGTAAACTCTGCTACTGCACAAACATAGGTTGCAATTAAAGAGAAATTGCAAGGCCGTCACAATGGCCCCAGGCCAATGGCTTTGACTAAGTCAATTTTCTCTTGCAATCACCATGCTGCCATTCATAGAGAGATCTCCCCATTCACTTGTGACATGATGCATAATCCAAGTGCTAGACACGAGCTCGCCCTTGAAAGAAAGACCACTTTCTAAGACATCCCCCGATGACACATTGGAATGACAACTGCTGTCGAACCATTCCCAATGTTGTGCTGATCAAGTTGGCACAAAGGTGACCTTAGGGAGCTCCCGCATAGCAATCAGGATGTGCTTTCATGCCCATCTCTCACAAAAACCAATGTTAGCTATGAACAAATTTGGAATCCAAGGGCTCACATCCATCGATATCGTCGCCACTGGGTCTATATACAAAGGCCACAGAGAGGTTCTGATAAGAGAAGCTGCCCTGCTCACTCGCACAAAAATCCCAAATTCTAGACAAAAGCTCCAGCCCTTAGCATCGCTCTCCAGATCATCGCAATGACACATTGGAATGACAACCACTCTCGAACAACTCCCAAAATTGTGGCAATGGAGTGAGAAAGAAGAGCAACTTTGGGGAGCCGCGCATAGCAAACAGGCTGCTGCTGCTTCATTCTGCTCTTATATAGATTCGACGTCATTGATTTCATTTGGAATCTGAGGCTGCATTCATCCTTGCTCACACAAGTAATGGCTCTTCTAATCAAATGGCCAAGGGGAGCTTCTGATAACAGAGGCTCCCTTGTCACTCATGGTGCGCAGCCCAACTGCTGGACGATGGCTTGCCCTTTAGATCGCTGCCCAGGCAACCACCACAACAGCACCATTGGAATGACAACCACTGCCAAACTATTCTGGAAATTTTGTGCCAAAGAAGTTTTTATGTAGAGAATGACTCTGGGGAGAGAGCCCTCACATAGCAAAATCGGGATGGCTTCATGGCCCTCCCAATAGAAACAATGCTGGTGCCAATATTCCAAATCCAAATAGCGTGTCTTTCGTGAACACCGGCACTGATTCTATTGTAGAGGGTCGTCAAGAGCTTTTGTTATCAAAGCTCCCATTTTAGCCGCGATAGGCACACAAAAAATTGCTAGAGCCCCAAGCACCCACCTCATGGCTAGACAAGGGCTCGCCATTAGATCAACTTCGAAATCGCTAAACAAACGCACTATGGAATGGCAACCACTACCAAGCCTCTTCTGTAATTGCGTCGATCGAGTGATCGAAAAAAGTGATCTAAGAGAGAGTCCAAGGCTAGGGATTCATTGGGGGATTCACGCTGATAGAAAAAATTTATGCAATACTCGAGCAACACCGAACAGAGGTGCTAGACGAGGGCTCCCATTTTAGATCAGGTTTTAAAATCACTAAGTAGACGCGGTGAGGGCTGGCAACCATTGCCAAACCTTTTTCTAAAATTGCACTAGCTAAGTGACAAGAAAACATGATCTAAAATAGAGTCCAGGAATAGCACCCTCGAGGGTGGGCTTCATGCCCCTCTAATTGATTCAACCTCGGTGTCCACCATTTCAAAATCTAACATATCCATCCACCCTGACAGCAACGTTGAATCAATGAGGATCGCACGGGAGAGGCTCGTGCAAACCACCTCTCCCATTGTAGCTGTGATAGGCACGCAAAAAAATTTTCTAGAGCGCCAAGCACCCACGTCATGGCTATAGACAAGGGCTTGCCATTAGATCAACTTTAAAATTGCAGAACAGACGCGGTGTAGAATGGCAACTGCTGCCAAGTCTCTTTCGTAGTTGTGCCGGTTGAGTGATCGAAGAAGGTGATCTAAGAGAGGGTCCAAGTGTAGGCATTCATAGGGGGATTCGCGCCGATGGCATAAATTTATGCAATGCCTGAGCAACATTGGACAAAGGTGCTAGACGAGGGCTCCCATTTTAGATCGAGTTTTAAAATCACCAAGTAGACGTGGTGAGGGCTAGCAACCTCTACCAAATCTTTTTCCAAAATTGCGCCAGCTGAGGGACAAGAAAACATGATCTAAAGGAGAGTCCAGGAATAGCACCCTAGAGGGTGGGCTTCATGCCCCTCTAATTGATTCAACGTTGGTGTCCACCGTTTCAAAATCTGACATATCCATCCGCCCTGACAGCGGCATTGAATCAATGAGGGAGGCATGGGAGAGGCTCTCAGCAACCACCTCTCCCATTTTACATAAGGTTTTAAAATCACCAAGCAGGCGCGGTCAGCACCGGCAACTGCTACCAAACCTTTTTCTGAAATTGTGCCAGCTGAGTGACAAGAAAACATGATCTAAAGGAAAGTCCAGGAATAGCACCCTCGAGGGTGGGCTTCATGCCCCTCTAATTGATTCAACGTCAGGGTCCACCATTTCAAAATCTGACATATCCATCCACCCTGACAGCGGCGTTGAATCAATGAGGGGGGCACGAGAGAGGCTCGCGGCAACTACCTCTGCCATTGTAGCCGCGATAGGCACGCAAAAAATTTTGCTAGAGCACCAAGCACCCACCTCATGGCTAGAGACAAGGGCTCGCCATTAGATCAACTTCAAAATCGCAGAATAGATGCGATGTAGAATGGCAACCGCTGCCAAGTCTCTTCCGTAGTTGCGTCGATCAAGTGATCGAAGAAGGTGGTCTAAGAGAGGGTCCAAGCGTAGGCATTCATTGGGGAATTCATGCTGATGGCATAAATTTATGCAATACCCAAGCAACACCGGACGGAGGTGCTAGACGAGGGCTCCCGTTTTAGATCGAGTTTTAAAATCACCAAGTAGACGCGGTGAGGGCTGGCAACCGTTGCCAAACCTTTTTCTAAAATTGTGCCAGCTGAGTGACAAGACAACATGATCTAAAGAAGAGTTAAGGAATAACACATCGAGGGTGGGCTTCATGCCCCTCTAATTGATTCAACGTCAGCGTCCACCGTTTCAAAAATTGACATATCCACCTACCTTGACTGCGGCGTTGAATCAATGAGAGGGGCATGGGAGAGGCTCATGGCAACCGCAACTCCTATATAAGCTATTAGTGCAAGGCTCGCTGTACATTAGAAAATAGAGAAAACACTGACAGCTGCCTTAAAAATCCAAATCCTTGAAAATTCTGACCAAACAGCCATTCACGAGCCAATTTTTTATGAGGTCGGCAGAGGAGCAAAAGATTGTCATCAGTTAGGAGATGTGAGTTCATGGAGCCAAGGGACTGAAATGGTCATCGAGCTCATCCAATCAACTGGATGAATTTCACCTTGAAGGGGGCCCAATCCAAAAGTTTCAGAGGTCATCTCCTAGAACTCTCAAGAACAAGGCCCATCTTACATGCAAACTCTGCTACTACGCAAACATAGGTTGCAATTAAAGAGAAATTGCGAGGCCGTCACAATGGCCCAAGGCCAATGCTCTGACTCAGTCAATTTTCTCTTGCAATCACCATGCCGCCATTCATAGAGAGATCTCCCCATTCAATTGTGATGCAACGCACAGTCCAAGTGCTAGACACGAGCTCACCCTTAAAAGAAAGACCACTTTCCAAGACATCCCCCGATTACACATTGGAACGACAACTGCTGTCGAGCCATTCCCAATGTTGTGTCGATCGAGTTGGCACAAAGGTGACCTTAGGGAGCTCCCGCGTAGAAATCGAGATGTGCTTTCATACCCATCTCTCACAAAAACCAATGTTTGCTGTGAACAAATTTAGAATCCAAGGCTCATATCCATTGATATTGTCGGCACTAGGTCTATATATTCAAAGGCCATGGATAGGTTCCGATAAGAGAAGCTCCCCTGCTCGCCCTCACAAACATCCCAAATGCTAGACACAAGCTCCCACCCTTAGCATCACTCTCCAGATCGCCGCAATGACACATTGGAACGACAACTACTGTTGAACAACTCCCGAATTTGTGTCGATGGAGTGAGAAAGAAGAGAAAGTTTGGGGAGCTGCACATAGTAAACGGGCTGTTGCTTCATTCTGCTCTTATATATAGATTTGATGTCATTGATTTCGTTTGGAATCCAAGGCTGCATTCGTCCTTGCTCACACAAGCAAATGGCTCTTCTCATCGAATGGCCACGGGGACCTTCCGATTACAAAGGCTCCCTTGTAACTCGTGATGCGCATCCCAACTGCTAGATGATGGCTCACCCTTCAGATTGTTGCCCAGGAAACCACCACAATGGCACCATTGGAATGACAACCGCTACCGAACCATTCTGAAAATTTTGTGCCAAAGAAGTTGTTGCGAAGAGAACCACTCTGGGGAGAGAGCACTCGCATAGTAAAATTTCGATGGCTTCACGGCCCTTCCAATAGAAACGATGCTAGTGCCAATATTGCAAATCCAAATAATGTGTCTTTCTCGAACACCAGCATTGATTCTATTGGGGAGGGTAGCCAAGAGCTTTTTTTATCAAAGTCTCCCATTGTAGCTGTAATAGGCAAATGATTGTCATCAGTTAGGAGATGTGAATTCATGGAGCCAAGGGACTGAAATGGTCATCAAGCTCATCTGATCAACTTGTTGAATTTCACCTTGAAGGGGCCCAATCCAAAAGTTCTGGAGGTCATCTCCTGGAACTCTCAAGAACAAGGCCCATATTACTTGTAAACTCTGCTACTACGCAAACATAGGTTGCAGTTAAAGAGAAATTTCAAGGCCATCATAGTGGCCCGAGGACAATGCTCCGACTAAGTCAATTTTTTGTTGCAATCACCATGCCATCATTCATAGGGAGATCTCCCCATTCACTTGTGACACGACGCACAATCCAAGTGATAGACGCAAGCTCACCCTTGAAAGGCCACTTTCCAAGACATCCCCCAATGACACATTGGAATGACAACCGCTGTCAAACCATTCCCAATGTTGTGCTAATCGAGTTGGCACAGAGGTGACTTTAGGGAGCTCCCATGTAGCAATCGAGATGTGCTTTCATACCCATCTCTCTCAAAAAACAATGTTAGCTGTGAACAAATTGAGAATCCAAGGCTCGTATCCATCGATATCGTCGGCACTAGATCTATATATCCAAAGGCCACCGAGAGGTTTCGATAAGAGAAGCTCCCTTGCTCACTCTCACAAACATCCCAAAAGCTAGACACAAGCTCTTGCCCTTAGCATCACTCTCTAGATCACCGCAATGACACATTGGAATGACAACCATTGTCGAACAACTCCCAAATTTGTGCCGATGGAGTGAGAAAGATGAGCAACTTTGGGGAGCTGCGCATAGCAAATGGGCTATTGCTTCATTCTGCTCTTATATATAGATCTGATGTCGTTGATTTTTTTTGGAATCCAAGGCTGGATTCATCCTTGCTCACACAAGCAATGGCTCTTCTCATCGAATGGTCATGGGGAGCTTCCGATTACAAAGGCTCCCTTATCACCCGTGATGCGCAGCCCAACTGCTAGACGACGGCTCACCCTTCAGATCGCTGCCCAAGTAACCACCACAATGGCACCATTGGAACAACAACTGCTATCGAACCATTCCAAAATTATTTTGCCAAAGAAGTTGCAAAGAGAACGACTCTGGCGAGAGAGCCCTCGCATAGCAAAATTGGGATGGCTTCACGACAGTTGGATGGGATTTGAATTCATGGAGCCAAGGGAGTGAAATGGTCATCGAGCTCATTCGATCAACTAGATGAATTTCACCTTGAAGGGGCCCAATCCAAAAGTTCTAGAAGTCATCTCCTAGAACTGTCAAGAACAAAGGACAATCTTACATGCAAACTCTGCAACTGCGTAAACATAGGTTGCAATTATAGAGAAATTGCAAGGCCGTCACAATGGCCCGAGGCCAATGCTCCGACTACTAAGTCAATTTTCTCTTGCAATCACCATGCTACCATTCACAAAGAGATCTCCCCATTCACTTGTGACGATGCACAATCCAAGTGCTAGACGCGAGCTCACCCTTGAAAGGCCGCATTCCAAGACATCTCGATGACACATTGGAACAAAAACCATTGTCAAACCATTCCCAATTTTGTACCGATCGAGTTGGCATAGAGGTGATCTTAGGGAGCTCTCGCGTATCGATTGGGAAGTGCTTTCATACCCATCTCTCACAAAAACCAATGTTAGCTGAACAATTTTAGAATCCAAGGCTTGTATCCATCGATATCGTCGGCACTAGGTCTATATTCAAAGGCCACGGAGAGGTTCTGATAAGAGAAGCTCCCCTGCTCGCTTGCACAAACATCCCCAAATGCTAGACACAAGCTCCTGCCCTTAGCTTTTCTCTCCAGATCACCGCAATGACATGTTGGAACGACAACCGCTGTCAAACAACTCCCGAATTTGTGCCAATGGAGTGAGAAAGAAGAGCTAGATCGGGTTGACGAAAATGGCTAAGCTAGATCGGGTCAGCCAGCATGGCTCGGCCACCATTTTTCACCGAGAGCTTTTCATATTAAAGCTCCCATGTAGCCATGATAAGTACACCATGACAAATAGCTAGAGCGCCAAGCACCTATAGCAAATTGCCATTATACCAAGCAACGCCGGAGTGCTAGACAAGGGCTCACGTTTAGATTAAGTTTTAAAATCACCAAAAAGACACGCCATGGATCGACAACCACTGCCTCACCTTTTCCAAAATTGAGTCATCGAAAAATATTATCTAAAGGAGAGCTGAGGAAAAGCACTGAGATCGCTTCATGCCCCTTTCATTGATTCAACATCAGCATACACCATTTGAAAACCCAACAATCCGATCTGCCTAGATACCAATATTGAATCAATGAAAGGGGCATGGGAGAGGCTCACGGCAACAACCTCTCCTATATAAGCTATTAGTGCGAGGCTCGCTCTGCATTAGAAATCTACGATAGCACAGACAACTCCCTTAAAAATCCAATTCAATGAAAAATGTGACTAAATAGCCATCCATGACACCATTTTTGGAGCTCAGCCAGATTGGGTTGGCCAGCATGGCTCACCCAGATCGGTTCAGCCAGAATGGCTCGCCCAGATCGGCTTGGCCAGATCAGGTCGGCTAGCATGGTGACTTGCTAACTTGGTGAGAGTACATGGAACTATCAAGAACAAAGGCCAATCTTACATGCAAACTCTGCTACTGCGCAAACATTGGTTGCAATTATAGAGAAATTGCAAGAGGCCGTCACAATGGCCCGAGGCCAATGCTCTGACTACTAAGTCAATTTTCTCTTGCAATCGTAATGCCGCCGTTCACAAAGAGATGTCCCCATTCACTTGTGATGACACACAATCCAAGTGCTAGATGTGAGCTCGCCCTTGAAAGGCCGCATTCCAAGACATCTCGATGACACATTGGAATGACAACCACTATCGAACCATTCCCAATGTTGTGCCGATTGAGTTGGCATAGAGGCGATCTTAGGGAGCTCCCGCATATCGATCAAGAAGTGCTTTCATACCCATCTCTCACAAAAACCAAAGTTAGCTGAACAATTTTAGAATCCAAGGCTAATATGCATCGATATCATCCACACTGGGTCTATATTCAAAGGCTAGGGAGAGGTTCCGATAAGAGAAGCTCCCCTGCTCGCTTGCACAAACATCCCCAAATGCTAGACACAAGCTCCTACCCTTAGCATCGCTCTCCAGATCACCACAATGACACGTTGGAATGACAACCGCTATCGAACAACTCCCAAATTTGTGCCGATGGAGTGAGAAAGAAGAGCCAGATTGGGTCGGCCAGCATGGCTCGGCCACCATTTTTTGCTGAGAGCTTTCGATGTTAAAGCTCCCATGTAGCCGTGATAAGTACACCATGAAAAATTGCTAGAGCAGCAAGCACCCATAGCAAATTGCCATTATACCAAGCAACGCCAGAGTGCTAGACAAGGGCTCACGTTTAGATCAAGTTTTAAAATCACCAAAAAGACACACCATGGATCGGCAACCATTGCCTCACCTTTTCCAAAATTGAGTCATCGGAAAACATGATCTAAAGGAGAGCCAAGGAAAAGCACTGAGATCGCTTCATGCCCCTTTCATTCATTCAAAATTAGCATACACCGTTTGAAAACCCAACAATCCAATCCACCTAGACACCAATATTGAATCAATGAAAGGGGCATAGGAGAGGCTCGCGGCAACAACCTCTCCTATATAAGCTATTAGTGTGAGGCTTGCTCTACATTAGAAATCTGTGATAGCATAGACAACTCACTTAAAAATCCAATTCAATGAAAAATGTGACCAAACAGCCATCCACGACACCATTTTTGGAGCTCGGCCAGATCGAGTCAGCCAGCATGGCTCGCCCAGAATGGCTCGGCCAGCATGGCTCACCCAGATTGGGTCGGCCAGAATGGCTCACCTAGAATGGCTCGGCCAGATTAGGTCAGCCAGCATGGTGACTTGGTGACTTGGTGAGAGTACTTGGAACTGTCAAGAACAAAGGCCAATCTTACATGCAAACTCTGCTACTGCACAAACATAGGTTGCAATTATAGAGAAATTGCAAGGCCATCATAACGGCCCGAGGCCAATGCTCTGACTACTAAGTCAATTTTCTCTTGCAATCACCATTCCACCATTCACAAAGAGATCTCCCCATTCACTTGTGATGATGCACAATCCAAGTGCTAGATGTGAGCTCACCCTTGAAAGGCCGCATTCCAAGACATCCCAATGACACATTGGAATGACAACTGCTATCGAACCATTCCCAATGTTGTGCCGATCGAGTTCGCACAAAGGCGATCTTAGGGAGCTCCCGCATAGCAATCGAGAAGTGCTTTCGTACCCTTCTCTCACAAAAACCAATGTTAGCTAAACAAATTTAGAATCCAAGGCTCGTATGCATTGATATCATCAGCACTGCATCTATATTCAAAGGCCACGGAGAGGTTCTAATAAGAGAAGCTTCCCTGCTCGCTTGCACAAACATCCCCAAATGCTAGATGCAAGCTCCCGCCCTTAGCATCGCTCTCTAGATCACCGCAATGACACATTGGAATGACAACCACTGTCGATCAACTCCCAAATTTGTGCCAATGGAGTGAGAAAGAAGAGCTAGATCAGGTCGACAAAAATAGCTAAGCCAGATCGGGTCGACGAAAATGGCTAAGCCAGATCAGGTCGGCCAGCATGGCTCACCCAGATCAGGTCGGCCAACATGGCTCAACCACCATTTTTTGCCAAGAGCTTTCAATATTAAAGCTCCCATGTAGCCGCGATAAGTATACCATGAAAAATTGCTAGAGCATCGAGCACCCATAGAAAATTGCCATTATACCAAGCAACGCTAGAGTGCTAGACAAGGGCTCACGTTTAGATCAAGTTTTAAAATAACCAAAAAGACACACCATGGATCGGCAATAGCTGCCTCACCTTTTCCAAAATTGAGTCATCAAAAAACATGATCTAAAGGAGAGCCAAGGAAAAGCACTGAGATCGCTTCATGCCCCTTTCATTAATTCAACATTAGCATATACCGTTTGAAAACCCAACAATCTGATCTGCCTAGACACCAATGTTGAATCAATGAAAGGGGCATGGGAGAGGCTCGCGGCAACAACCTCTCCTATATAAGCTATTAGTGTGAGGCTCGCTCTACATTAGAAATCTGCGATAGCACGGAAAACTCCCTTAAAAATCCAATTCAATGAAAAATGTGACCAAACAGCCATCCACGACACCGTTTTTGGAGCTCGGCCAGATTAGGCCTCTATCCTACCATCGAAAGTTGATAGGGCAGAAATTTTTATGTAGCGTCGCCAGCACAAAGGCCGTGTAATCCGTCGAGTTATCATGAATCACAGGAATAGCGGGCGAGCCTGTGCTGGCCTTTTATCTAATAAATGCATCCCTTCCGAGAGTCAAGATTTGGTGCACGTATTAGCTCTAGAATTACTACGGTTATCCGAGTAGCAAAGTACCATCAAAGAAACTATAACTAATTTAATGAGCCATCTGCAGTTTCACAGTCTGAAATAGTTCATACTTAGACATGCATGGCTTAATCTTTGAGACAAGCATATGACTACTGGCAGGATCGACCAGGTAGCTTCTAACAATGAGGGGACCCCCAAGACCTGCTACAGTGAAGGGATGCCCGCCGCGATGGGAAACTAAAATTTGCATTCGCCCCGTCATGCATCCAAACATAATCTGCCGCACAAGCAACAAGAATGACGTTCAAAGCACATGCAGGACTCGCAACGCTCAAAGATTTCACACAAGAGGAAAGTGTCCCATCGTCGACCGGAGAGGGCCAAAGAGGGAGCCTTGGTTCACTGGCACCTGGGAAGAACATCCCGTATGAAACCCTTTACCCTCGAACTCGCTATCACCACTACTCAGAAAGAAGCCTTGAGTCTGTACGAGATGGCACCGCACACGTAGCCACCTCAATTGTAAGGCCACTCAGAGACATCCATTTCCTAGGCATATGCCTCCTACACGCCTGTTGAGGTGCACCCTCACAGACAAAATCCTTCTCAATCGCAACAAACATTTCCCCATGATGAAGAGCTGGTTGCCGAAGTGCCAACGAAGACCACCGTGCTGAAGGGTGAAGGGTCGTGTGAGTCACAAACATGGCTGGTTATGTGATTGGCATGCACATGCACATACCAAAGAACTGCACTGCGAGGGAACCACCCGTGAGCACCCACATCTCGAAAAAAAGCATTCGTGTGATTTCTTCCCCTAGACAGACACGTTGGGCTTGCACTTGTCGGAGCATTGCAAAGATGAGCGCTCTAGTTTGCAGGAGCCTGAGAAGAACATCTCGTACGAAACCCGTTCCCCCAAAATGCTCGAATCATAAATGCTCGCAGCAAATTCATAATGTAAAGATGTACACCGCACACGCGACCGAGTAAGGACACTCAGAGACATCCATTTCCCAAGCATATGCCCCCTACATGCTTTTTGGTGCACCCCGTACAAATGACCATACTTCGACAAGCCCTCAAAAAATTTCGCATCTGAAGAGAGATGAAATGCCTTGGGCTTTTTGTCCACACAATGCAAACATCGAACGCTCTCTTTAGGGGGAGCTGAAGAAGAGTATCTCCCGTAGAACCCATGAACCGCAGCCATTCGGATCACACAGGGCAGGATAGGGCATGGAGAGTTTCCACATCCAAACAAAAATTATCATTAATACTCTACGCTTCTACTAGCCCGAACCACAAAGGCTATCACGATAGTGCCATGCACTTCTGTAGGATGAGACAGTGAAGAGGCGAACACGCACTGAGAATGCACTAGCGAATAAATTATGTGGCAACCAAACCTTTCACCGGCCCCCCTCTCAATCCCAAGGCTCTACCAATCGGCAAAAACTCAGGGTGGAGAGTGGACCCTTGATGAAATTAGGGACATCGAGCAATGCACCCGTGCAACCATCTCTTTCCTTCTTGCCATCTGGGCAGGATAAAAATGCAATGATAGAATGTGCCAATGAGACAGAGCCCTTGGCTAAAAGATACAACTCCATACACACTCAGCAACAAGCACATCTTAGAATCGAACACCAAATGTGCAGTGTGTTGCAAGCTGTGCAGACACCTACATATAGGGTATATCCAAAAAAATAAAGCGACAAGTACTTCCCACCAGATCTGCCACTGCGATATTACTGAATGGGATATATACTCATCACCACAGATTAATGACCATCATTACCGTCTCAGAATAGATACAAGCCCAATCCAAAAGTTCTTGAGGTCATCTCCTGGAACTCTCAAGAACAAGGCCCATCTTGCATGCAAACTCTGCGACTGCGCAAACATAGGTTGCAATTAAAGAGAAATTGCAAGACCGTCACAATGGCCCGAGGCCAATGCTCTGACTAAGTCAATTTTCTCTTGCAATCACCATGCCACTATTCACAGAGAGATCTCCCCATTCACTTGTGACACGATGCACAATCCAAGTACTAGACGCGAGCTCACCCTTGAAAGGCCACTTTCCAAGGCATCCCCCGATGACACATTGGAATGACAACCATTGTCGAACCATTCTCAATGTGGTGTCAATCGAGTTGGCACAAAGGCGACCTTGGGGAGCTCCCGCATAGCAATCGGGATGTGCTTTTGTACCCATCTCTCACAAAGACCAATGTTAGCTGTCAACAAATTTGGAATCCAAGGGCTCACATCCATCGATATCGTCGGCACTGGGTCTATATACAAAGGCCACGAAGAGGTTTCGAGAAAAGAAGCCCCCCCTGCTTGCTCGCACAAACATCCCAAATTCTAGACACAAGCTCCCGCCCTTAGCATCACTCTCCAGATCACCACAATGACACACATTGGAAAGAAAACCGCTGTCGAACAACTCCCGAAATTGTAGCAATGGAGTGAGAAAGAGGAGCAACTTTGGGGAGGAGGCGCATAGCAAACGGGCTGCTCCTTCATTCCGCTCTTATATACAGATCCTATGTCACTGATTTCATTTGGAATCTAAGGCTACATTCATCCTTGCCCACATGAGCAATGGCTCTTCTGATCGAATGGCCATGAGGAGCTTCCAATAAGAAAGGCTCCCTTGTCACTCGTGATGCGTAGCCCAACTGCTAGACGACGGCTTGCCCTTCAGATCGCTGCCCAGGAAACCACCACAACGGCACCATTGGAACGACAATTGCTGCCGAACCATTCCAAAAATTTTGTGCCAAAGAAGTTGTTGTGAAGAGAAAAACTCTAGGGAGAGAGCACTCGCATAGAAAAATCTGGATGGCTTCACGACCCTTCCAATAGAGAAACGATGCTGGTGCCAATATTCGAAATCCAAATAACGTGTCTTTCTCGAACACTAGCACAGATTCTATTGGGGAGGGTCACCCAGAGCTTTTGTTATCAAAGCCTCCCATTGTAGCCTTGATAGGCACGCAAAAAATTTTTCTTGAGCGCCAACCACCCACCCACCTCATGGCTAGAGACAAGGGCTCGCCATTAGATCAACTTCAAAATCGCAGAACAGACGCAGTGTAGAATGGTAACCGCTGCCAAGTCTCTTCCGTAATTATGTTGTTTGAGTGATCAAAGAAGGTGATCTAAGAGAGGGTCCAAGTGTAGGCATTCGTTGGGGGATTCACGCCGATGGCATAAATTTATGCAATACCCAAGCAACACCGGACGGAGGCGATAGACGAGGGCTCCCATTTTAGATCGAGTTTTAAAATCACCAAGAAGACGCGGTGAGGGCTGGCAACCGCTGCCAAACCTTTTTCCAAAATTGTGCCAGATAAGTGACAAGAAAACATGATCTAAAGGAGAGTCCAAGAATAGCACCCTTGAGGGTGGGCTTCATGCCCCTCTAATTGATTCAACGTCGGTGTCCAGCGTTTCAAAATCTGACATATCCATCCGACCTGACAGTGGCATTGAATCAATGAGGGGGGCATGGGAGAGGCTAGCGGCAACCACCTCTCCCATTGTAGCTGCGATAGGCACACAAAAAATTTTTCTAGAGCGCTAAGCACCCACCTCATGGCTAGAGACAAGGGCTTGCCATTAGATCAACTTTGAAATCGCAGAACAGATGCAGTGTAGAATGGCAACTGCTGCCAAGTCTCTTCCGTAATTGCATTGATAGAGTGATCGAAGAAGGTGATCTAAGAGAGGTTCCAAGCATAGGAATTCATTGGGGGATTCACGCTGATGGCATAAATTTATGCAATGCCTGAGCAACACCGGACGGAGGTGCTAGACGAGGGCTCTAGTTTCAGATCGAGTTTTAAAATCACCGAGTAGACACGGTGAGGGATGGCAACCGCTGCCAAACCTTTTTCCAAAATTGTGCCAGCTGAGTGACAAGAAAACATGATCTAAAGGAGAGTCCAGGAATAGCACCCTTGAGGGTGGGCTTCATGCCCCTCTAATTGATTAAACATCGGCGTCCACCATTTCAAAATTTGACATATCCATCCGCGCTGACAGTGGCATTGAATCAATGAAGGGGGCATGGGAGAGGCTCGTGGCAACCACCTCTCCCAGTGTAGCCATGATAGGCACGCAAAAATTTTTTCTAGAGCACCAAATCACCCACCTCATGGATATAGACAAGGGCTCACCATTAGATCAACTTCAAAATCGTTGAGCAGACGCGGTGTAGAATGGAAACCACTGCCAAGTCTCTTCCGTAATTGCGTCAGTTGAGTGATCAAAGAAGGTGATCTCAGAAAGCGTCCAAGCGTAGGCATTCATTGGGGGATTCACGCTGATGGAAAAAATTTATGCAATACCTAAGCAACACCAAATGGAGGTGCTAGACGAGGGCTCCTATTTTAGATCGAGTTATAAAATCACAAAGTAGATGTGGTGAGGGTCGGCAACCGCTGCCAAACCTTTTTCCAAAATTGTGCCAGCTGAGTGACAAGAAAACATGATCTAAAGGAGAGTCCAGGTATAGCACCCACAAGGGTGGGCTTCATGCCCCTCTAATTGATTCAACGTCAGTGTCCACCATTTCAAAATCTGACATATCCATCTGCCCTGACAGCATCCTTGAATCAATGAGGGGGCACGGGAGAGGCTCGCGGCAACCACCTCTCCCATTGTAGCTGCAATAGGCATGCAAAATTTTTTGCTAGAGCACCAAGCACCCACCTCATGGCTAGAGATAAGGGCTCGCCATTAGATCAACTTCAAAATCACAGAATAGATGCGCTGTAGAATGGAAACCACTGCCAAGTCTCTTCTGTAATTGCGTCGATCGAGTGATCAAAGAAGGTGATCTAAGAGAGGGTCCAAGCGTAGGCATTCATTGGGGGATTCGCACCAATAGAAAAAATTTATGCAATACCCGAGCAACACCAGACGGAGGTGCTAGACGAGGGCTCCCGTTTTAGATCGAGTTATAAAATCACCAAGTAGAAGTGGTGAGGGATGGCAACTGTTGCCAAACCTTTTTTCGAAATTGCGCCAGCTGAGTGACAAGAAAACATCATCTAAAGGAGAGTCAAGGTATAGCACCCACGAGGGTGGGCTTCATGCCCCTCTAATTGATTCAACATCGGTGTCCACCATTTCAAAATCTGACATATCCATTCGCCCTGACAGTGGCATTGAATCAATGAGGGGGGCACGAGAGAGGCTCGCAGCAACCACCTCTCCCATTGTAGCCACAATAGGGACGCAAAAAATTTTTCTAGAGTGCCAAGCACCCACCTCATGGCTAGAGACAAGGGCTCGCCATTAGATCAACTTTGAAATCGCAGAACAGACGTGATGTAGAATGGCAATCGCTGCCAAGTCTCTTCCATTGTTGCATCGGTCGAGTGATCGAAGAAGGTGATCTAAGAGAGGGTCCAAGCGTAGGCATTCGTTGGGGGATTCGTGTCGATGGCATAAATTTATGCAATACCCGAGCAACAACGGACGAAGGTGCTAGACGAGGGCTCTCATTTTAGATCGAGTTTTAAAATCACCAAGTAGATGCGGTGAGGGCTGGCAACTGCTACCAAACCTTTTTCCAAAATTATGCCAGTTGAGTGACAAGAAAAAATCATCTAAAGGAGAGTCCAAGAATAGCACCCTCGAGGGTGGGCTTCATGCCCCTCTAATTGATTCAATTTTGGTGTCCACCATTTCAAAATCTGACATATCCATCTGCCCTGACAGCGGCATTGAATCAATGAGGGGGGCATGGGAGAGGCTCGCGGCAACCACCTCTCCCATTTTAGCCATGATAGGCACACAAAATTTTTTTCTAGAGCGCCAAGCACCCACCTCATGGCTAGAGACAAGGGCTCGCCATTAGATCAACTTCAAAATCATAGAACAGACGCTGTGTAGAATGGCAACCGTTGCCAAGTCTCTTTCGTAGTTGCATCGGTCGAGTGATCAAAGAAGGTGATCTAAGAGAGGGTCCAAGAATAGGCATTCATTGGGGGATTTTCAAGGATGGCATAAGTTTATGCAATACTCGAGCAACACCGGATGGAGTTATTAGACGAGGGCTCCTGTTTTAGATCTAGTTTTAAAATCACCAAGTAGATGCGGTGAGGGCTGGAAACCGCTGCCAAACCTTTTTTTGAAATTGCACCAGCTGAGTGACAATAAAACATGATCTAAAGGAGAGTCAAGGAATAGCACATCAAGGCTGGGCTTCATGCCCCTCTAATTGATTCAACGTCAACGTGCACCATTTCAAAATCTGACATATCCATCCGCCATGACACCGACGTTGAATCAATGAGAGGGGCACGGGAGAGGGTCACGGCAACCACCTCTCCTATATAAGCTATTAGTACGAGGCTTGCTCTACATTAGAAATTAGCGAACACACTAACAACTGCCTTAAAAATCCAAATCCTTGAAAATTCTGACCAAATAGCCATTCACGACCCACTTTTTTATGAGGTCGATAGAGGAGCAAAAGATTTTCATCGGTTAGGAGATGTGAGTTCATGGAGCCAAGGGACTGAAATGGTCATCGAGCTCATCTGATCAACTGGATGAATTTCACCTTGAAGGGGCCCAATCCAAAAGTTTCGGAGGTCATCCCCTAGAACTCTCAAGAACAAGGCCCATCTTACAAGCAAACTCTGCGACTGCACAAACATAGGTTGCAATTAAAGAGAAATTGCAAGGTCGTCACAATGGCTTGAGGCCAATGCTCTGACTAAGTTAATTTTCTCTTGCAATCACCATGCCACTGTTCATAGAGAGATCTCCCCATTCACTTGTGATGCAATGCACAATCCAAGTGCTAGACGCGAGCTCGCCCTTGAAAGGCCACTTTCCAAGGCATCCCCTGATGACACATTGGAATGACAACCCTTGTCGAACCATTCCAAATGTTGTGCCAACCCAGTTGGCACAGAGGCAACCTTGGGGAGCTCCCGCATAGCAATCAGGATGTGCTTTTGTACCCATCTCTCACAAAGACCAATGTTAGCTATGAACAAATTTTGAATCCAAGGGCTTGCATCCATCGATATCGTCGGCACTGGGTCTATATACAAAGGCCACATAGAGGTTCTGAGAAAAGAAACCCCCCTTGCTTGCTCGCACAAACATCCAAAATTCTAAACACAAGCTCCCGCCCTTAACATCGCTCTTCAGATCACCACAATGACACACATTGGAAAGACAACCACTGTCGAACAACTCCCAAAATTGTGGCAATGGAGTGAGAAAGAGGAGCAACTTTGGGGAGGAGGCACATAGCAAACGGGCTACTCCTTCATTCTGCTGTTATATACAAAATCCGATGTCGCTATTTTCATTTGGAATCTAAGGCTGCATTTATCCTTGCCCACACGAGAAATGGCTCTTTTGATCAAATGGCCATAGGGAGCTTCTGATAACAAAGGCTCCCTTATCACTCGTGATGTGCAGCCCAACTGCCAGACGACGGCTTGCCCTTCAGATCGCTGCCAAGGAAACCACCACAACGACACCATTGGAATGACAATCGCTGCCAAACCATTCCAAAAATTTTGTGCCAAAGAAGTTGTTGTGAAGAGAATGACTCTGGGGAGAGAGCACTCGCATAGAAAAATTGAGATGGCTTCACGGCCCTTGTAATAGAGAAACGATGCTGGTGCCAATATTCGAAATCTGAATAACGTGTCTATCTCGAACACCAGCACCGATTCTATTGGGGAGGGTCACCAAGAGCTTTTGTTATCAAAGCCTCCCATTGTAGCCGCGATAGGCATGCAAAACTTTTTTCTAGAGCGCCAAGCACCCACCCACCTCATGGCTAGAGACAAGGGCTTGCCATTAGATCAACTTCAAAATCGCAGAACAGACGCGGTGTAGAATGGTAACCGCTGCCAAGTCTCTTCCGTAATTGTATCGGTCGAGTGATCGAAGAAGGTGATCTAAGAGAGGCTCCAAGCATAGGCATTCATTGGGGGATTTGTGCCGATGGCATAAATTTATGCAATACCCAAGCAACACCGAACAGAGGTGCTAGACGAGGGCTCCCATTTTAGATCGAGTTTTAAAATCACCAAGAAGACGCGGTGAGGTCTGGCAACCACTGCCAAACCTTTTTCCGAAATTGTGCTAGATGAGTGACAAGAAAACATGATCTAAAGGAGACTCTAGGAAAAGCACCCTCGAGGGTGGGCTTCATGCCCCTCTAATTGATTCAACGTCGGTGTCCAGCATTTCAAAATCTGATATATCCATCCGACCTGACAGTGGCATTGAATCAATGAGGGGGGCACGGGAGAGGCTCGCGGCAACCACCTCTCCCATTGTAGCCACGATCAACTTTGAAATCGCAGAATAGACGTGGTGTAGAATGGCAACCACTGCCAAGTCTATTCTGTAATTGCATCGGTCGAGTGATCGAAGAAGGTGATCTAAGAGAGGGTCCAAGCATAGGCATTCGTTGGGGGATTCATGCCAATGGCATAAATTTATGCAATACCTAAGCAACACCGGACGGAGGTGCTAGACGAGGGCTCCCATTTCAGATCGAGTTTTAAAATCACCGAGTAGACGCAGTGAGGGCTGGCAACCGCTGGCAAACCTTTTTTTGAAATTGTGCCAGCTGAGTGACAAGAAAACATGATCTAAAGGAGAGTCTAGGAATAGCACCCTCGAGGGTGGGCTTCATGCCCCTCTAATTGATTCAACATCGGCGTCCACTATTTCAAAATTTGACATATCCATCTGCCCTGACAGTGGCGTTGAATCAATGAGGGGGGCATGAGAGAGGCTCGCGACAACCACGTCTCCCATTGTAGCCATGATAGGCACACAAAATTTTTTTGCTAGAGCACCAAAGCACCCACCTTATGGCTATAGACAAGGGCTCACCATTAGATCAACTTCAAATTTGCTAAACAGACGCGGTCTAGAATGGCAACCGCTGCCAAGTCTCTTTTGTAATTGCGTCGGTCGAGTGATCGAAGTAGGTGATCTAAGAAAGGGTCCAAGTGTAGGCATTCATTGGGGGATTCATGCTGATGGAAAAAATTTATGCAATGCCTGAGCAACACCGAATGGAGGTGCTAGATGAGGGCTCCCGTTTTAGATCGAGTTATAAAATCACCAAATAGATGCGGTGAGGGCTGGTAACCGCTGCCAAACCTTTTTCCGAAATTGCGCTAGCTGAGTGACAAGAAAACATGATCTAAAGGGGAGTCCAGGTATAGCACCCACAAGGGTGGGCTTCATGCCCCTCTAATTGATTCAACGTCGGCGCCCACCATTTCAAAATCTGACATATCCATCCGCCCTGACAGCATCATTGAATCAATGAGGGGGGCATGGGAGAGGCTCGCGGCAACCACCTCTCCCATTGTAGCCACAATAGGCACGCAAAAAAATTTTCTAGAGAGCCAAGCACCCACATCATGGCTAGAGATAAGGGCTCGCCATTAGATCAACTTCGAAATCAAAGAACAGACGTGCTGTAGAATGGCAACCACTGCCAAGACTCTTCCGTAATTGCATCAGTCGAGTGATCAAAGAAGGTGATCTAAGAGAGGGTCCAAGCATAGGCATTCATTGGGGGATTCGCACCGATGGAAAAAATTTATGCAATACCCGAGCAACACCAGATGGAGGTGCTAGACGAGGGCTCCTATTTTAGATCGAGTGGATGAATTTCACCTTGAAGGGGCCTAATCCAAAAGTTCCAGAGGTCATCTCCTGGAACTCTCAAGAACAAGGCCCATCTTTACATGCAAACGCTGCTACTGCACAAACATAGTTTGCAATTAAAGAGAAATTGCAAGGGCGTCACAATGGCTCGAGGCCAAAGGCTCCAACTAAGTCAATTTTCTCTTGCAATCACCATGCCGCCATTCATAGAGAGATCTCCCCATTCACTTGTGACGTGATGCACAATCCAAGTGCTAGATGCGAGGTCACCCTTGAAAGAAATACCACTTTCCAAGACATCCCTCGATGACACATTGGAACGACAACCACTGTCGAACCATTCCCAATGTTGTGCTGATCGAGTTGGCATAGAGGCAACCTTAGGGAGCTCCCGCGTAGCAATTGGGATGTGCTTTTGTGCCCATTTCTCACAAAAACCAATGTTAGCTGTGAACAAATTTGGAATCCAAGGGCTCGCATCCATCGATATCGTCGCCACTGGGTCTATATACAAAGGCCACGGAGAGGTTTCGATAAGGGAAGCTCCCCTGCTCGCTCACACAAACATCCCAAATTCTAGACACAAGCTCCCGCCCTTAGCATCACTCTCCAGATCACCACAATGACACATTGGAATGACAACCACTGTCAAACAACTCTCAAAATTATGGCAATGGAGTGAGAAAGAAGAGCAACTTTGGGGAGCAGCACATAGCAAACGGGCTGCTGCTGCTTCATTCCGCTCTTATATAGATCTAACATCGTTGATTTTGTTTGGAATCCGAGGCTGCATTTGTCCTTGATCACACAAGAAATGGCTCTTCTAATCGAATGGCCACAGGGAGCTTCCGATAATAGAGGCTCCCTTGTCACTCGTGATGCGCAACCCAACTGTTGGACGACGGCTCGCCCTTCAGATCGCTGCCCAGGCAACCAACACAACGGCACCATTGGAACGACAACCGCTGCTGAACCATTTTGAAAATTTTGTGCCAAAGAAGTTGTTGCGTAGAGAATGACTTTGGGGAGAGAGCCCTCGCATAGAAAAATTAGGATGGCTTCACGGCCCTACCAATAGAAATGATGCTGGTGCCAATATTCCAAATCCGAATAACGTGTCTTTTGCGAACACCAACACTTATTCTATTGGGGAGGGTCACCGAGAGCTTTTGTTATCAAAGCTCCCATTGTAGCTGTGATAGGCACACAAAAAATTGCTAGAGCCCCAAGCACCCACCTCATGGCTAGATAAGGGCTCACCATTAGATCAACTTTGAAATCGCTGAACAGACGTGCTATGGAATGGAAACCGCTGCCAAGCCTCTTCCGTAGTTGCGTCGGTCGAGTGATCAAAGAAGGTGATCTAAGAGAGGGTCCAAGCATAGGCATTCGTTGGGGGATTCGTGCCGATGGCATAAATTTATGCAATACCCGAGCAACACCGGATGGAGGTGCTAGACGAGGGCTCCTATTTTAGATCGAGTTTTAAAATCACCAAGTAGACGCGGTGAGAGCTGGCAACCACTGCCAATGCTCCGACTAATTTTCTCTTGCAATCACCATGCCGCCGTTCACAGAGAGATCTCCCCATTCACTTGTGACACGACGCACAATCCAAGTGATAGACGCGAGCTCTCCCTTGAAAGGCCAGGCCACTTTCCAAGACATCCACTGATGACACATTGGAACAAAAACCACTATCGAACCATTCCCAATGTTGTGCCGATCGAGTTGGCACAGAGGCAACCTTAGGGAGCTCCCTTGTAGCAATCGGGATGTGCTTTCGTGCCCATCTCTCACAAAAACCAATGTTAGCTGTGAACAAATTTAGAATCCCAGGCTCGTATCCATCGATATCGTCAACACTGGGTCTATATATTCAAAGGCCACGCAGAGGTTCTGATAAGAGAAGCTCCCCTGCTCACCCGCACAAACATCCCAAATGCTAGACACAAGCTCTCACCCTTAGCATCGCTCTCCAGATTGTCGCAATGACACATTTAAATGAAAATCACTGTCGAACAACTCCCAAATTTGTGCCGATGGAGTGAGAAAGAAGAGAAACTTTGGGGAGCCGTGCATAGCAAATGGGCTGCTGCTTCATTCCGCTCTTATATATAGATCCAATGTCGTTGATTTCGTTTGGAATCTGAGGCTACATTCATCCTTGCTCACACAAGAAAATGGCTCTTCTCATCGAATGGCCACGGGGAGCTTCTGATTACAAAGGCTCCCTTGTCACTCATGATGCGTAGCCCAACTGCTAGAGGATGGCTCACCCTTCAGATCGATGCCTAGGTAACCACCACAAGGGCACCATTGGAACGACAACCACTGTTGAACCATTCCAAAAATTTTGCGCCAAAGAAGTTGTTGTGAAGAGAACCACTCTGGGGAGAGAGCACTTGCATATCAAAATCGGGATGGCTTCACGGCCCTTCCAATAGAAAAGATGATGGTGCCAATATTCCAAATCCGAATAACGTGTCTTTCTCGAACAATAACATCGATTCTATTGGGGAGGGTCGCCGAGAGCTTTTGTTATCAGAGCCTCCCACTGTAGCTACGATAGGCATGCAAAAAATATTGCTAGAGTGCCAAGCACCCACCTCATGGCTAGAGACAAGGGCTCGCCATTAGATCAACTTCAAAATCACAGAACAGACGTGCTGTAGAAAGGCAACCACTGCCAAGTCTCTTCCATAATTGCGTCGGTCGAGTGATCAAAGAAGGTGATCTAAGAGAGGGTCCAAGCGTAGGCATTCATTGGGGGATTCGCGCCGATAGCAAAAATTCATGCAATACCCGAGCAACACCGGACGAAGGTGCTAGACAAGGGCTCCCATTTTAGATCAAGTTTTAAAATCACCAAGTAGATGCGGTGAGGGCTGGCAACTACTGCCAAACCTTTTTCCAAAATTGCGCTAGCTGAGTGACAAGAAAACATGATCTAAAGGAGAGTCAAGGAATAGCACCTCGAGGGTGGGCTTCATGCACCTCCAATTGATTCAACATCGGCGTCCACCATTTCAAAATCTAACATTTCCATCTGCCTTGACACTGGCATTGAATCAATGAGAGGGGCATGGAGAGGGTCGCGGCAACAACCTCTCCTATATAAGCTATTAGTGCGATGCTCGCTCTGCATTAGAAATTAGCGAACGCACTGACATCCACCTTAAAAATCCAAATTGTTGAAAATTCTGACCAAACAGCCATCCACAACCTAATTTTTTATGAGGTCATCTATAAGGAGCAAAAGATTGTCATCAGTTAGGAGATGTGAATTCATGGAGCCAAGGGAATGAAATGGTCATCGAGCTCATCCGGTCAACTGGATGAATTTCACCTTGAAGGGTCCCAATCCAAAAGTTTCGGAGGTCGTCTCCTGGAACTCTCAAGAATAAGGCCTATCTTACTTGCAAACTCTGCTACTGCGCAAACATAGGTTGTAGTTAAAGAGAAATTGCAAGGCCATCATAGTGGCCCGAGGCCAATGCTCTGACTAATTAAATTTTCTGTTGCAATCACCATGCCACTGTTCACAAAGAGATCTCCCCATTCACTTGTGACGTGACGCACAATCCAAGTGATAGACGCGATCTCACCCTTGAAAGGCCACTTTCAAAGACATCCCCCGATTACACATTGGAATGACAACCACTGTCGAACCATTCCCAATGTTGTGCTGATCGAGTTGGCATAGAGGCAACCTTAGGGAGCACTTGCGTAGCAATTGGGATGTGCTTTCGTACCCATCTCTCACAAAAACCAATGTTAGCTGTGAACAAATTTAGAATCCAAGTCTCGTATCCATCAATATCGTCGGCACTAGGTCTATATATTCAAAGGCCATGGAGAGGTTACAATAAGAGAAGCTCCCCTGCTCGCTCGCACAAACATCCCAAATGCTAGGTACAAGCTCCCACCCTTAGCATTGCTCTCCAGATCGCTGCAATGACACATTGGAACAACAACTACTGTCGAATAACTCCTAAATTTGTGTCGATGGAGTGAGAAAGACGAGCAACTTTGGGGAGCCGCACATAGCAAATGGGCTGTTGCTTCATTCTGCTCTTATATATAGATCCGATGTCATTGATTTCATTTAGAATCCGAGGCTGCATTTGTCCTTGCTCACACAAGCAATGGCTCTTCTCATCGAATGGTCACGGGGAGCTTTCGATTACAAAGGCTCCCTTGTCACCCATGATGCACACCCCAACTGCTAGATGACAGCTCGCCCTTCAAATCGCTGCCCAAGAAACCACCACAATGGCACCATTGGAATGACAACCGTTGCTGAACCATTCCAAAATTATTTTTCCAAAGAAGTTGTTGCAAGGAGAACGACTCTGGGGAGAGAGCCCTTGCATAGCAAAATCGGGATGGCTTCACGGCAACTGGATGGGATTTGAATTCATGGAGCCAAGGAAGTGAAATGGTCATCGAGCTCATCTGATCAACTGGAATAATTTCACCTTAAAGGGGCCCAATCCAAAAGTTCCAGAGGTCATCTCCTGGAACTTTCAAGAACAAAGGCCAATCTTACATGAAAACTCTACTACTGCACAAACATAGGTTGCAATTATAGAGAAATTGCAAGGCCGTCACAATGGCCCGAGGCCAATGCTCCGACTACTAAGTCAATTTTCTCTTGCAATCACCATGCCGCTGTTCACAGAGAGATCTCCCCATTCACTTGTGACGATGCACAATCCAAGTGCTAGACGCGAGCTCGCCCTTGAGAGGCCGCATTCCAAGACATCCTGATGACACATTGGAATGAAAACCGCTATCGAACCATTCCCAATGTTGTGCCGATCGAGTTGGCATAGAGGCAAACTTAGGGAGCTCCTGCGTCTCGATCGGGAAGTGCTTTCGTACCCATCTTTCACAAAAACCAATGTTAGCTAAACAATTTTAGAATCCAAGGCTCGTATCCATTGATATCGTCGGCATTGGGTCTATATTCAAAGGCCACGGAGAGGTTTCGATAAGAGAAGCTCCCCTGCTTGCTTGCACAAACATCCCCAAATGCTAGACGCAAGCTCCCGCCCTTAGCATCACTCTCCAAATCACCACAATGACACATTGGAATGACAACCACTGTCGAACAACTCCTGAATTTGTGCCGATGGAGTGAGAAAGAAGAGCCATATCGGGTCGACAAAAATGGCTAAGCCAGATCGGGTTGGCCAGCATGGCTCGGCCACCATTTTTCGCCGAGAGCTTTCGATATTAAAGCTCCCATGTAGCCGTGATAAGTACACCATGAAAAATTTCTAGAGCATTGAGCACCCATAGCAAATTGCCATTATACCAAGCAATGCTGGAGTGCTAGACAAGGGCTCATGTTTAGATCAAGTTTTAAAATCACAGAAAAGACATGCCATGGATCGGCAATCGCTGCCTCACCTTTTCCAAAATTGAGTCATCGAAAAACATGATCTAAAGGAGAGCCAAGGAAAAGCACTGAGATTGCTTCATGCCCCTTTCATTGATTCAACATCAGCATACACCGTTTGAAAACCCAACAATCCGATCCGCCTAGATACCAATGTTGAATCAGTGAAAGGGGCATGGTAGAGGCTTGCAGCAACAACCTCTCCTATATAAGCTATTAGTGCGAGGCTCGCTCTGCATTAGAAATCTGCGATAGCATGGAAAACTCCCTTAAAAATCCAATTCAATGAAAAATGTGACCAAACAGCCATCCACAAAACCATTTTTGGAGCTCGCCCAGAATAGCTTGGCCAGCATGGCTCACCCAGATCGGCTCGGCCAGATTTGGTCAGCCAGCATGGTGACTTGCTGACTTGGTGAGAGTACTTGGAACTGTCAAGAAAAAAGGCCAATCTTACATGCAAACTCTGCTACTGCGCAAACATAGGTTGCAATTATAGAGAAATTGCAAGAGGCCGTCACAATGGCCCAAGGCCAATGCTCTGACTACTAAGTCAATTTTCTCTTGCAATCGCAATGCTGCCGTTCACAAAGAGATCTTCCCATTCACTTGTGACGACACACAATCTAAGTGCTAGACGCGAGCTCACCCTTGAAAGGCCATGTTCCAAGACATCCTGATGACACATTGGAATGACAACCGCTGTCAAACCATTCTCAATGTTCTGCCAATCGAGTTGGCATAGAGGCGATCTTAGGGAGCTCCCACGTATCGATCAGGAAGTGCTTTCGTACCCATCTCTCACAAAAACCAATGTTAGCTAAACAATTTAAGAATCCAAGGCTCGTATCCATCGATATCGTCAGCACTGGGTCTATATTCAAAGGCCACGGAGAGGTTCCGATAAGAGAAGCTCCCCTACTCGCTTGCACAAACATCCCCAAATGCTAGATGCAAGCTCTTGCCCTTAGCATCGCTCTCCAGATCACTGCAATGACATGTTGGAATGACAACTGCTGTCAAACAACTCCCGAATTTGTGCCAATGGAGTGAGAAAGAAGAGCCAGATCGGTTCGACGAAAATGACTAAGCTAGATCAGATCGGCCAGCATGGCTCAGCCACCATTTTTCATCGAGAGCTTTTGATATTAAAGCTCCCATGTAGCCACAATAAGTACACCATGACAAATTGCTAGAGCACCGAGCACCCATAGAAAATTGCCATTATAGCAAGCAACGCCGAAGTGCTAGACAAGGGCTCACATTTAGATCAAGTTTTAAAATCACCAAAAAGACACGCCATGGATCGGCAACCGCTGCCTCACCTTTTCCAAAATTGAGTCATCAAAAAACATGATCTAAAGGAGAGCCGAGGAAAAGCACTCAGATCGCTTCATGCCCCTTTCATTGATTCAACATCAGCATACACCATTTGAAAACCCAACAATCTGATCCGCCTAGACACCAATGTTGAATCAATGAAAGCGGCATGGGAGAGGCTCGCGACAACAACCTCTCCTATATAAGCTATTAGTGCAAGGCTCGCTCTGCATTAGAAATTTGTGATAGCATGGACAACTAACTTAAAAATCCAATTCAATGAAAAATGTGACCAAACAGCCATCCACAATACCATTTTTGGAGCTCCGCCAGATCGGGTAGGCTAGCATGGCTTGCCAAGATCGGATCGGCCAACATGGCTCAGCCAGAACGGCTCGCCCAAATCGGCTCACCCAGATCAGCTCGGCCAGCATGGCTCGGCCAAAATGGCTCACCTAGATCGGCTCGGCCAGCATGGCTCAGCTAGATTGGCTCGCCTAGATTGGCTCAGCCAGCATAGCTCGGCCAGAATGGCTCACACAGATCGGGTTGCCCAGCATGGCTCGCCTAGATCAGGTCGGCCAGCAAGGCTTGGCCAGCATGGCTCACCCAGATCGGGTTGGCCAGAATGGTTTGCCCAAATCGGCTCGGCCAGCATGGCTCAGCCAGAATGGCTTTCCCAGATCAGCTCGGCCAGGCTGGCTCGCCCACCATTTTTCAAGCACACTACCTCCCCTATATAAGCTATTAGTGCAGGGCTTACTCTACATAAAAAATGTACATTCAGTGCACAAGTACCTTAAAACCCAATTCAATGAAAAATGTGACCGAATAGCCATCCACGACCCCATTTTTCATGAGGTTGTCAACAGAGACAAAGATTGGCATTGGTTAGGCGATTTGATTGCATCAGTCAGGGGGGTAAATTGATCAATTTTTGGAGACCGACTAGAATGGCTCGACGACCATTTTATATCAGAAGCTACTCGATTTGACAATTATGACTCAAGTAGAATGGCTCGGGTACCCATTTTACGTACTTAAAGAGTCAACTTGGTGGGCCGACCTGGCAGGGTTACTTGATGAACAAACTTAAAGAGTCGACTTGGTGAGAGTACTTGGTGGGCTGACCTGGCAAGGTGACTTGATGAACTAACTTAAAGAGTCGACTTGGTGAGAGTACTCAGTGGGCTGACCTAGTCACGTGACTTGATGAACGAACTTAAAGAGTTGACTTGGTGGGTCGAACTAGCGGGATTACTTGGTGAGAGTACTTGGTGGGCTGACCTGGCAGGGTGACTCGATGGATGAACTTAGAGAGTTGACTTTCTGAGAGTGCTTGGTGGGTCGAACTTGCGGGGTGACTTGATGAACGAACTTAAAGAGTCAACTTGGTGAGAGAACTGGGTGGGCCGAGCTGGCAGGGTGAATTGATGAACGAACCTAAAGAGTCGACTTTGTGAGAGTACTTGGCGGGCCGACCTGGCGGGGTGACTTGATGATCAAACTTAAAGGGTCGACTTGGTGAGAGTACTTGGTGGGCCGACCTGGCGGAGCGACTTGATGAACGAACTTAGAGAGTCAACTTTGTGAGAGTACTTGGTGGGGTGACTTGATGAACAAACCTAAAGAGTTGACCTGGTGAGAGTACTTGGTGAGCCGACCTGGCGGGGTGACTTGATGAGCAAACTTAAAGAGTCGACTTGGTGAGAGTACTTGGTGGGGTGACCTGGCAGGGTGACTTGATGAACGAACTTAAAGAGTTGACCTTGTGGGCCGACTTGGTAGAGTGACTTCATGAACGATCTTAAAGAGTCCACTTGGTGGGCCGATCGGGCAGGGTGACTTGATGAACGAAGTTAAAGAGTCGACTTGGTGAGAGTAATTTGTGGACTGACCTGGCGGGGTGACTTGATGAATGAACTTAAAGAGTCGACTTGGTGGGGTGACTTATTGAATGCACTTGAAGGGTCGACTTGGTGGGGTGACTCTATGAATGGACCTAAAGAGTTGACTTGGTGAGAGTACTTGGTGGGGCGACTTGATGAAGAGACTTAAAGAGTCAACTTGGTGAGAGTACTTTTTGGGGTGACTTGATGAGCACACTTGAAGAATCGACTTGGTTAGAGTACTTGGTGGGGTGACTTGATGAACGGACTCAAAGAGTTGACTTGCTGAGAGTACTCAGTGGCTCGACTTGATGAGCAGACTTAAAGAGTCCACTTGGTGAGAGTACTTGGCGGGGTGAACTGATGAACGGACTTAAAGAATCAACTTGGTGGGAGTACTTGGTTAGCCAAACTGGTGGGGTGACTTGATGAATGGACATAAAGAGTTGACTTGGTGAGAGTACTTGTACTTGTTCTGGTGACTTGAAAAATGGACTTAAAGAGTCAAATTTGTGGGGTCACTTGATGAAAGGACTTAAAGAGTTGACTTGGTGAGAGTACTTGGTGGGGTGACTTGATGAAAGAACTTAAAGGGTCGACTTGGCGGGGTGACTTGGTGAACGGACCTAAAGAGTTGACTCAGTGAGAGCACTTGGTGGGGTGACTTGATGAACAAACTCAAAGAGTTGACTTGGTGAGAGTACTTGGTGGCTCGACTTGATGAGCAGACTCAAAGAGTCCACTTGGTGAGAGTACTTGGCGGGGTGAACTGATGAACAGACTTAAAGAGTCGACTTGGTGGGACTACTTGGTGGGGTGACTTGTTGAAGGGACATAAAGAGTTGACTTGGTGAGATTACTTGTTCTGGTGACTTGATGAACGGACTTAAACAGTCGACTTGGTGGGGTGACTTGATGAAAGGACTTAAAGAGTTGACTAGGTGAGAGTACTTGGTGGGGTGACTTGATGAACGGACTTAAAGGGTTGACTTGGCGGGGTGAATTGATGAACGAACCTAAAGAGTTGACTTGGTGAGAGTACTTGGCAGGGTGAACTGATGAACAAACTTAGAGACTCAACTTTGTGAGAGTACTTGGTGGGTCAAACTAGCGGGGTGACTTGATGAACGAACTTAAAGAGTCGACCTGGTGAGAGTACTCGGAGGGCTGACCTGGTCAAGTGACTTGATGAACAAACTTAAAGAGTCGACTTGGTGGGCCGACTTGGCTGGGTGACTTGATGAACGAACTTAAAGAGTCGACTTGGTGGGTTGAACTAGCGGGGTGACTTGGTGAGAGTACTTGGTGGGCTGAGCTGGCAGGGTGACTTGATGAACGAACTTGGAGATTCGACTTTGTGAGAGTACTTGGTGGGTCGAACTGGCAGGGTGACTTGATGAACGAAATTAAAGAGTCAACCTGGTGAGAGAACTTTATGGGCCAAGCTGGCCGGGTGAATTGATGAACGAACTTAAAGAGTCAACTTTGTGAGAGTACTTGGTGGGCTGACCTGGCGGGGTGACTTGATGACCAAACTTAAAGGGTCGACTTGGTGAGAGTACTTGGCAGGCCGACCTGGCGGAGTGACTTGATGAATGAACTTAAACAGTTGACTTGGTGAGAGTACTTGGTGGGGTGACCTGATGAACAAACCTAAAGAGTTGACCTGGTGAGAGTACTCGGAGGGCCAACCTGTCGGGGTGACTTGGTGAGCAAACTTAAAGAGTCAACTTGGTGAGAGTAGTTGGTGGGCTGACCTGGTGGGGTGACTTGAGGAATGAACTTAAAGAGTCGACTTGGTGGGCTGACTTGGCAGAGTGACTTCATGAATGAACTTAAAGAGTCCACTTGGTGGGGTGACTTGATAAATGCACTTGAAGGGTCAACTTGGTGGGGTGACTCTATGAACGGACCTAAAGAGTTGACTTGGTGAGAGTACTTGGTGGGGTGACGTGATGAAAGGACTTAAACAGTTGACTTGGTGAGAGTACTTGGTGGGGCGAGTTGATGAACGCACTTGAAGAATCAACTTGGTTAGAGTACTTGGTGGGGTGACTTGATGAACGGACTCAAAGAGTCGACTTGGTGAGAGTACTTGGTGGCTCGACTTGATGAGCAGACTTAAAGAGTCAACTTGGTGAGAGTACTTGGCAGGGTGAACTGATGAACGGACTTAAAGAGTCAACTTGGCGGGAGTACTTGGTGCGTCGACCTGGTGGGGTGAATTTATGGACGGACTTAAAGAGTTGACTTGGTTAGAGTACTTGTTCTGGTGACTTGATGAACGGACTTGAAGAGTCAACTTGGTGGGGTGACTTGATGAAAGGACTTAAAGAGTTGACTTGGTGAGAGTACTTGGTGGGGCGACTTGATGAACGGACACTAAGGGTCAACTTGGCAAGGTGACTTGATGAACGGACCTAAAGAGTTGACTTGGTGAGAGTACTTGGCGGGGTGAACTGATGAACGGACTTAAAGAGTCGACTTGGTGGGAGTACTTGGTGGGCCGACTTGGTGGGGTGACTTGATGAACGGACTTATAGAGTCGACTTGGTGAGAGTAGTTGTTCTAGTGACTTGATGAAAGGACTTAAAGAGTCGACTTGGTTGGGTGACTTGATGAACGAATGTAAAGGGTCGACTTTGCGGGGTGACTTGATGAATGGACCTAAAGAGTTGACTTGGCGAGAGTACTTAGTGGGGTGACCTGATGAAAAGACTTAGAGAGTCGACTTGGTTAGATTACTTGGTGGGCCAACCTAGTTGGGTGACTTCGTGAACTAACTTAAAGAGTCAACTTGGTGGGACTACTTGGTGGGGTGACTTGATGAACGGACTTCAAGGGTCGACTTGGCGAGGTGACTTGATGAACGGTCCTAAAGAGTTGACTTGGTGAGAGTACTTGGTGTGGTGACTTGATGAACAGACTTAAAGAGTCAAATTGGTGAGAGTACTTGGTGGGGTAACTTGATGAACATAGTTAAAGAGTCAACTTGGTGAGAGTACTTGGTCGGGTGACTTGATGAACGCACTTGAAGAATTGACTTGGTTAGAGTACTTGGTGGGGTGACTTGATGAATGAACATAAAGATTCAACCTGGTGGGCCGACCTGGTGGGGTGACTTGATGAATGAACTTAGAGAGTCGACTTGGTGAGAATACTTGGTGACTTGGTGGGCCGACCTGGCCAGGTGACTTGATGAACAAACTTAAAGAGTCAACTTGGTGAGAGTACTCGGTGGGCTGACCTGGTCACGTGACTTGATGAATGAACTTAAAGAGTCGACTTGGTGGGCCGACTTGGCCGGGTGACTTGATGAACAAACTTAAAGAGTCAACTTGGTGGGTCAAACTAGCGGGCTGACTTGGTGAGAGTACTTGGTGGGCTGAGCTAGCAGGGTGACTTGATGAATGAAATTAGAGAGTCGACTTTGTGAGAGTACTTGGTGGGTCGAACTAGCGGGGTGACTTGATGAACGAACTTAAAGAGTTGACTTGGTGATAGAACTTGGTGGGCCGAGCTAGTGGGGTGAATTGATGAACAAACCTAAAGAGTCAACTTTGTTAGAGTAATTGGTGGGCTGACCTGGCGGGGTGACTTGATGACCAAACTTAAAGGGGCGGCTTGGTGAGAATACTTGGCAGGCTGACCTGGCGGAGCGACTTGATGAACGAACTTAAAGAGTCGACTTGGTGAGAGTACTTGGTGGGGTGACCTGATGAAGAAACCTAAAGAGTTGACCTAGTGAGAGTACTCGGTGGGCCAACCTGGCGGGGTGACTTGGTGAGCAAACATAAAGAGTCGACTTGGTGAGAGTAGTTGGTGGGCTGACCTGGCGGGGTGACTTGAGGAAAAAACTTAAAGAGTCAACTTGGTGGGCCGACTTGGTAGAGTGACTTCATGAATGAACTTAAAGAGTCCACTTGGTGGGCCGACCTGGCAGGGTGACTTGATGAATGAACTTAAAGAGTCGACTTGGTGAGAGTAATTTATGGGCTGACCTGGCGGGATGACTTGATGAATGGACTTGAAGAGTTGACTTGGTGGGGCAACTTGATGAACGCACTTGAAGGGTCAACTTGGTGGGGTGACTCTATGAACGGACCTAAAGAGTTGACTTGGTGAGAGTACTTAGTGGGGTGACTTGATGAAAGGACTTAAAGAGTCGACTTGGTGAGAGCACTTTTGGGGCAACTTGATGAATGCACTTGAAGGATCGACTTGGTTAGAGTACTTGGTGGGGTGCCTTGATGAACGGACTCAAAGAGTACGCTTGGTGAGAGTACTTGGTGGCTCAACTTGATGAGCAGACTTAAAGAGTCAACTTGGTGAGAGTACTTGGCGGGGTGAACTGATGAACGGACTTAAAGGGTCGACCTGGTGGGAGTACTTGGCGCGTCGACCTAGTGGGGTGACTTTATGGATAGACTTAAAGAGTCGACTTGGTTAGAGTACTTGTTCTGGTGACTTGATGAATGGACTTGAAGAGTCGACTTGGTGGGGTGACTTGATGAAAGGACTTAAAGAGTCGACTTGGTGAGAGTACTTGGTGGGGCGACTTGATGAATGAACTTAAAGGGTCAACTTGGCGGGGTGACTTGATGAACAGACCTAAAGATTTGACTTGGTGAGAGTACTTGGCGGGGTGAACTGATGAACAGACTTAAAGAATCGACTTAGTTGGAGTACTTGGTGGGCCGACCTGGTGGGGTGACTTGATGAACGGACTTATAGAATCAACTTGGTGATAGTAGTTATTCTGGTGACTTGATGAAAGGACTTAAAGAGTCGACTTGGTGGGGTGACTTGATGAACGAACTTAAAGGGTCGACTTTGCGGGGTGACTTGTTGAACAGATCTAAAGAGTTGACTTGGCAAGAGTACTCAGTGGGGTGACCTAATGAAAAGACTTAGAGAGTCGACTTGGTGAGAGTACTTGGTGGGCTGACCTGGTTGGGTGACTTCGTTAACTGACTTAAAGAGTCGACTTGGTGGGAGTACTTGGTGGGGTGATTTGATGAACGGACTTCAAGGGTCGACTTGGCAAGGTGACTTGATGAACGGTCTTAAAGAGTTGACTTGGTGAGAGTTCTTGGTGTGGTGACTTGATGAACAGACTTAAAGAGTCGAATTGGTGAGAGTACTTGGTGGGGTGACTTGATGAACATAGTTAAAGAGTCAACTTGTTGAGAGTACTTGGTCGGGTGACTTGATGAACGCACTTGAAGATTCGACTTGGTTAGAGTACTTGGTGGGGTGACTTGATGAACGAACTTAAAGATTCGACTTGGTGGGCCGACCTGGCAGGGTGACTTGATGAACAAACTTAGAGAGTCGACTTGGTGAGAGTACTTGGTGACTTGGTGGGCTGACCTAGCCAGGTGACTTGATGAACAAACTTAAAGAGTCGACTTGGTGAGAGTACTCAGTGGGCTGACCTGGTCACGTGACTTGATGAACGAACTTAAAGAGTCGACTTGGTGGGCCGACTTGGCTGGGTGACTTGATGAATGAACTTAAAGAGTCAACTTGGTGGGGCGACTTGATGAACGCACTTGAAGGGTTGACTTGGTGGGGTGACTCTATGAATGGACCTAAAGAGTTGACTTGGTGAGAGTACTTGGTGGGGTGACTTGATGAAAGGACTTAAAGAGTTGACTTGGTGAGAGTACTTGGTGGGGCAACTTGATGAACGCACTTGAAGAATCGACTTGGTTAGAGTACTTGGTGGGGTGACTTGATGAACAGACTCAAAGAGTCGACTTGGTGAGAGTACTTGGTGGCTCAACTTGATGAGCAGACTTAAAGAGTCAACTTGGTGAGAGTGGGCCTAACGGGGCGAGGTGGTGAGTGGGCCTGATGGGGCGAGTTGGTGGGGTGACTTGGCAAGTGGAATTAGAGAGCCAAAGTGGTGAGGCAACTCGGCGAGTTGGTTCGTTGAGATGACATGGTGATCTGACTTGGCAAGTCGACCTGGCGAGCGAACTTAAAGAGTCAACTTGGCAACATGCTCGAGTCGACTTGGTGAGGCGACCTGGCGAGCGGGCTCAAAGAGTCAACATGGTGAGGTGACTCATTGAGTCAACATGGTGAGGCAACTCATGGTGAGGAGCTATCCTTGAGGCGACTTGGTGGGTCTACTTGATTAGTCGACTTGGTGAGCCGACCTGACGAGCTGACATGGTGAGCGGGCTTAAAGAGGTGACGACTTGGTGGGGTAACTCGGCAAGCCAACTTATCGAGGCGAGATGGTGAGTCGACTTGGTGAGCTGACTTGGTGAGCACACTTAAGGAGTCAACTTCGTGAGGTGACTCAGTGAGTTAGCTCGCTGATGCGACTTGGGCGGGCTAACCTGGCGAATGAACTTAAAGAGGCGACTTGGGCGGGCTGACCTGGTGAGAAAACTTAAAGAGTTGACTTGGAAACGTACTTGAAAAACTGACTTGGTGAGCTGACATGGTGAGTGGGCTTAGAGAAGCAACTCGGTGGGGCAACTTGGCGAGAACACTTGCTGGGACAAGGTGGTAAAATGACTAGGTGATTGAACTTGGTGAGCTAACTTAGGGAGCTGACTTGGTGAGCGAACTTAAGGGGTCAACTTGGTGAGGCAACCAGAATAGTCAACTCAGTGAGCTAACTTGGGGAGCCAACATGGTGAGCGGTTTTAAAGAAGAGGCGACCTGGTGGGGCAACCTGGTGAGGCGAGACAGTAAGTCAATTCTTTATTTGGCAAAGACCACATGGTCAGATGACTTGGTGAGCTGACCTGGCTAGCAAAATTGGCAAGCAAACTTATAGAATCAACTTGCTATCCCCAGCTAGGATCACACGCCTAGGTCGACTCAACTTGGGTCACCCGACTCCGTCGCCCTAGCCTCAGGCGACCCGAGTGGGTCAACGAGGGGAAAAAAAAATTTAAAAAAAATCATGGGAGGCCCTATACAGCGAAAAGTGCTAAATTTTGGGCATTACAAAATTTTAAAAAAAACAAGTTACCTGCTTTTGGATCACGCACAAGCTTCAATTCATGTATTTCCGAGCCGACTCGAGACGTTACGCCTAGCTAGCCAGATTCGAGGTAGGGTAGCCAAAACGATCCAATTTGAGAATTTTCTTTATAAAAATAGATCATGATCACGTAAGTGACTCAGGGCATTTAGAATCAAGGCGAGTGTGGTTACATGAGTCGAGCAAAAAAAAAATGGAGGCGGTTAAGGCTCGACGCAATTCAAGTCGGGGTAGCTGAGTCGATTTGAAAACTTTGGCCGTTAGTCAAAAAAAGAGTTAATCACTTTTGGATCACGTACATGACTTGGGGCGCATAGAATCAAGTCAAGCACGGTGACATGAGTGGTTCAAAAAAATTGCAAGCGATTAAGGCTCGAGGCAATTTGAGTCGGGGTTGCTGACACGATTCGGGTTGAAATCTTTAGGTGTTAACCAAAGAAGGAAGAAGTTAACCACTTTTGGATCATGTACATGACTCAAGGCACCAAGTTGAGCATGGTGACATGAGTCCTACGAAAAAAATGGAGGTGGTTAAGGCTCGAGGCGATACGAGTCGGGGTTGCCGACATAATTTGGGTTGAAAACTTTTGGCATTAACCCAAAAAAAAGAGTTGACCGCCTTTGGATCACACACATGACTCGGCACACTTAGAATCATGTCGAGCACGATGACATGAGTCATGCAAAAAAATTGGAGGCAGTTAAGGCTCGAAGCGATTTGAATCGAGGTTCAGGTAGTTGGGGCGATTCATGTCGGGGTTGCCGACACGGTTCGAGTTGAAAACTTTGGGCATTAACCCAAAAAAAAAAAAAGTTGATCTCTTTTGGACCACGTACATGACTCGGGGAACTTAGAATCAAGTCAAGCACGGTGACATGTGTTGTGTGAAAAACTCAGAGGCGATTCGAGTCGGGGTAGCCAACTCGATTTGAGTTCAAAACTTTGGGCGTTAACCAAAAAAATAAGTTGACCGATTTTGGATCACGTACATGAGTCGTCTGCCCTTGCAAAAATTACAAAACCCGGGGACCTGCCTGGAATTTATAGTTGGAAGATTTTTCTGCCCTCACAAAAATTTACAAACCCCACCTGCTCAAAATTTGGACTTGGAAGATTTTTTTGCCCTCGCGGAATTTACAAACCCCACCCGCTCGGAATTTGGCACTTGGAAATTACAAAACCCCGCCCGCCCAAAATTTGGACTTGGAAGATTTTTTCGCCCTCACAGAAATAG
>CM053789.1:686741297-686798797 GCA_028749045.1 Cupressus sempervirens | reverse complement strand
GGTGCTAGACGAGGGCTCCCATTTTAGATCAAGTTATAAAATCACCAAGTAGACGCGCTGAGGGCTGGCAACTATTTCCAAACCTTTTTTTGAAATTGCACCAGCTGAGTGATAAGAAAACATGATCTAAAGGAGAGTCCAGGTATAGCACCCACGAGGGTGGGCTTCATGCCCCTCTAATTGATTCAACGTCAGCGTCCACCGTTTCAAAATCCAACATATCCATCCGCCCTGACAGCGGCATTGAATCAATGAGGGGGGAATGGGAGAGGCTCAAGGCAACCACCTCTCCCATTGTAGTCGTGAGAGGCACGCAAAAAAATTTTCTAGAGCGCCAAGCACCCACCTCATGGCTAGAGACAAGGGCTCGCCATTAGATCAACTTCAAAATCGCAGAACAGACGCGGTGTAGAATGGCAACCGCTGCCAAGTCTCTTCCGTAGTTGCGTCGGTCAAGTGATCGAAGAAGGTGATCTAAGAGAGGGTCCAAGCGTAGGAATTCATTGGGGGATTCATGTCGATGGCATAAATTTATGCAATACCTGAGAAACACCGGATGGAGGTGCTAGATGAGGGCTCCCATTTTAGATCAATTTTTAAAATCACCAAGTAGACGCAGTGAGGGCTGGCAACCGCTGCCAAACCTTTTTCCAAAATTGCACCTGCTGAGTGACAAGAAAACATGATCTAAAGGAGAGTCTAGGAATAGAACCCTTGATGGTGGGCTTTATGCCCCTCTAATTGATTCAACGTCAGCATCCACCATTTCAAAATTCGACATATCCATCCACCCTGACAGCGGCATTGAATCAATGAGGTGGGCATGGGAGAGGCTTGCGGCAACCACCTCTCCCATTGTATCCATGATAGGCATGCAAAAAATTTTGCTAGAGCACCAAGCACCCACCTCATGGATAGAGACAAGGGCTCGCCATTAGATAACCTTCGAAATCATAGAATAGATGCGGTGTAGAATGGCAACCGCTGCCAAGTCTCTTTCATAGTTGTGTCAGTCGAGTGATCTAAGAGAGGGTCCAAGCATAGGCATTCATTGGGGGATTCATGCCAATGGAATAAATTTATGCAATACCCGAGCAACACCGGCCGGAGGTGCTAGATGAGTGCTCCCATTTTAGATCGAGTTTTAAAATCACCAAGTAGATGTGGTGAGGGCTGGAAACCACTGCCAAACCTTTTTCTGAAATTGTGCCAGCTAAGTGACAAGAAAACATGATCTAAAGGAGAGTTGAGGAATAGCACATCGAGGGTGGGCTTCATGCCCCTCTAATTGATTCAACGTCGGCGTCCACCGTTTGAAAATCTGACATATCCATCTTCCATGACATCGGCATTGAATGAATGAGAGGGGCACGAGAGAGGCTCGCGGTAACCACCTCTCCTATATAAGATATTAGTGCGAGGCTTGCTCTGCATTAGAAATTAGCAAACACACCGACAATTGCCTTAAAAATCCAAATCCTTGAAAATTCTAACCAAACAGCCATTCACGACCCAATTTTTTATGAGGTCGGCAGAGGAGCAAAAGATTGTCATCGGTTAGGAGATGTGAGTTCATGAAGCCAAGGGACTAAAATGGTCATCGTGCTCTTTCAATCAACTGGATGAATTTCACCTTGAAGGGGCCCAATCCAAAAGTTTCGAAGGTCATCTCCGACTAAGTCAATTTTATCTTGCAATAACCATGCCGCCGTTCACAGAGAGATCTCCCCATTCACTTGTGATGCGACGCACAATCCAAGTGCTAGACACGAGCTCACCCTTGAAAGAAAGACCACTTTCCATGACATCCCCCGATGACACATTAGAATGACAACCACTGTCGAACCATTCCAAATGTTGTGCCGATCGAGTTGGCACAGAGGTGACCTTAGGGAGCTCCCGTGTAGCAATTGAGATGTGCTTTCATGCCCATCTCTCACAAAAACCAATGTTAGCTATGAACGAATTTGGAATCCAACAGCTCACATCCATTGATATCGTCGCCACTGGGTCTATATACAAAGGCCACAGAGAGGTTTCAATAAGAGAAGCTCCCCTGCTCGCTCGCACAAACATCCCAAATTCTAGACATAAGCTGCCACCCTTAGCATCACTCTCTAGATCACTGCAATGGCACATTGGAATGACAACCACTATTGAACAACTCCCAGAATTGTGGCAATGGAGTGAGAAAGAAGAGCAACTTTTGGGAGTCGCGCATAGAAAACAGGATGTTGCTGCTTCATTCTACTCTTATATAGATCCTTTCTCACACAAGCAATGGCTCTTCTAATCGAATGGCCACACAGAGCTTCCAATCACAGAGGCTCCCTTGTCACTCGTGATGTGCAGCCCAACTGCTGGACGACAGCTCACCCTTTAGATCGCTGCCCAGGCAACCACCACAACGACACCATTGGAATGACAACTGCTGCCGAACCATTCTGAAAATTTTGTGCCAAAGAATTTTTTGCATAGAGAATGACTCTGGGGAGAGAGCCCTCGCATAGAAAAATTGGGATGGCTTCATGGCCCTCCCAATAGAAATGGTGCTGGTGCCAATATTCCAAATCCGAATAACGTGTCTTTCATGAACACCAGTACTGATTCTATTGGGGAGGATCACCGAGAGCTTTTGTTATCAAAGCTCCCATTGTAGCCACGATAGGCAAACAAAAAATTTCTAGAGCCCCAAGCACCCACCTCATGGCTAGACAAGGGCTCACCATTAGATCAACATCGAAATTACTGAACAGATGTGATGGAGAATGGCAACTGCTGCCAAGCCTCTTCCGTAATTGTGTTGGTCGAGTGATCAGAGAAGGTGATCTAAGAGAGAGTCCAAGGATAGGGATTTGTTGGGGGATTCGTACCGATAGCAAAAATTTATGCAATACCTGAGCAACACCAAACGGAGGTGCTAGACGAGGGCTCCCATTTTAGATCAGGTTTTAAAATCACTAAGTAGATGCGGTAAGGGTTGGAAACTACTGCCAAACCTTTTTTCAAAATTGTGCCAGCTGAGTGACAAGAAAACATGATCTAAAGGAGAGTCCAGGAATAGTACCTTCGAGGGTGGGCTTCATGACCCTCTAATTTATTCAACGTCGGCATCCACCGTTTCAAACCTTGAAATATCCATCTGCCCTGACAGCAGCGTTGAATCAATGAGGGGGGCACAGGAGAGGCTCGTGACAACCACCTCTCCCATTGTAGCCATGATAGGCACGCAAAAAATTTTGCTAGAGTGCCAAGCACCCACCTCATGGCAATAGACAAGGGCTTACCAATAGATCAACTTCAAAATTGCAGAACAGACGCGGTGTAGAATGGCTACCGCTGCCAAGTCTCTTCCGTAGTTGCGTTGGTCGAGTGATCGAAGAAGGTGATCTAAGAGAGGGTCCAAGTGTAGGCATTCGTTGGGGGATTCATGCTGATGGCATAAATTTATGCAATACCCAAGCAACACCGGACGGAGGTGCTAGATGAGGGCTCCCATTTTAGATCGAGTTTTAAAATCACCAAGTAGACGCGGTGAGGGCTGGCAACCGCTGCCAAACCTTTTTCCGAAATTGCGCCAACTGAGGGACAAGAAAACATGATATAAAGGAGATTCCAAGAATAGCACCCTCGAGGGTGGGCTTCATGCCCCTCTAATTGATTCAACGTCGGCGTCCACCCTTTCAAAATCTGACATATCCATCCACCCTGATAGCGGTGTTGAATCAATGAGGGGGGCACGGGAGAGGCTCGCGGAAACCATCTCTCCCATTGTAGCTGCGATAGGCACACAGAAAATTTTGCTAGAGTGCCAAGCACCCACCTCATGGCTATAGAAAAGGGCTCGCCATTAGATCAACATCAAAATCGCAGAACAGACATGGTGTAGAATGGCAACCGCTGCCAAGTCTCTTCTGTAATTGCGTCGGTCGAGTGATCAAAGAAGGTGATCTAAGAGAGGGTCCAAGCATAGGAATTTTTTGGGGGATTCGCGCCAATGGCAAAAATTTATGCAATACCCGAGCAACACCGGACGGAGGTGCTAGACGAGGGCTACCATTTTAGATCAGGTTTTAAAATCACCAAGTAGACGCGGTGAGCGCCGACAACTGCTACCAAACCTTTTTTTGAAATTGCGCCAGCTGAGTGACAAGAAAACATGATCTAAAGGAGAGTCTAGGAATAGAACCCTCAAGGGTGGGCTTCATGCCCCTCTAATTGATTCAACATCGGCGTCCACCGTTTCAAAATCTGACATATCCATCCACCCTGATAGCGGCATTGAATCAATGATGGGGGCACGGGAGAGGCTCGCGGCAACCACCTCTCCCATTGTAGCCATGATAGGCATGCAAAATTTTTTTCTAGAGCACCAAGCACCCACCTCATGGCTAGAGACAAGGGCTCGCCATTAGATCAACTTCAAAATCGCAGAACAGACGCGGTGTAGAATGGCAACCACTGCCAAGTCTCTTCCGTAGTTACATCAGTCGAGTGATCAAAGAAGGTGATCTAAGAGAGGGTCCAAGTGTAGGCATTCATTGGGGGATTTTCACCGATGGCATAAATTTATGCAATACCCAAGCAACACCGGATGGAGGTGCTAAACGAGGGCTCCCATTTTAGATCGAGTTGTAAAATCACCAAGTAGACGCGGTGAGGGCTGGCAACCGCTGCCAAACCTTTTTCCAAAATTGCACCAGCTGAGTGACAAGAAAACATGATCTAAAGGAGAGTAGAGGAATAGCACATCGAGGGTGGGCTTCAGGCCCCTCTAATTGATTCAACGTCGGCGTCCACCATTTCAAAAACTGACATATCCATCTGCCTTGACACTGGTGTTGAATCAATGAGAGGGGCACGGGAGAGGCTCGCGGCAACCACCTCTCGTATATAAGCTATTAGTGCGAGGCTCGCTCTGCATTAGAAAATAGCGAAAACACTAACAACTACCTTAAAAATCCAAATCCTTGAAAATTTTGACCAAACAGCCATTCATGACCCAATTTTTTATGAGGTCGTCTATAAGGAGCAAAAGATTGTCATTGGTTAGGAGATGTGAATTCATAGAGCCAAGGGACTGAAATGGTCATCGAGCTCATCCAGTCAACTAGATGAATTTCACCTTGAAGGGGCCCAATCCAAAAGTTCCAGAGGTCATCTCCTGGAACTCTCAAGAACAAGGCCCATCTTACTTGCAAACTCTGCTACTGTGCAAACATAGGTTGTAGTTAAAGAGAAATTGCAAGGCCATCACAGTGGCTCGAGGCCAATGCTTTGACTAAGTCAATTTTCTATTGCAATCACCATGCCTCCATTCACAAAGAGATCTCCCCATTCACTTGTGACATGATGCACAATCCAAGTGATAGACGCGAGCTCACCCTTGAAAGGCCACTTTCCAAGACATCCCCCGATGACACATTGGAATGACAACCACTGTCGAACCATTCCCAATGTTGTGCCAATCAAGTTGGCACAGAGGTGACCTTAGGGAGCTCCCACATAGCAATCGGGATGTGCTTTCATACCGCTGTCGAACAACTCCCAAATTTGTGCTGATGGAGTGAGAAAGACGAGCAACTTTGGGGAGCCGCGCATAGAAAATGGGTTGCTGCTTCATTCCGCTCTTATATATAGATCCGATGTTGTTGATTTCATTTGGAATTCGAGGCTGCATTCATCCTTGCTCACACAAGCAATGGCTCTTCTCATCAAATGGTCACGGGAAGCTTCCAATTACAAAGGCTCCCTTGTCACCCGTGATGCACAGCCCAACTGCGAGACGATGGCTCACCCTTCAAATCGCTGCCCAGGCAACCACCTCAATGGCACCATTGGAATGACAACCACTGCCGAATGATTCCAAAATTATTTTGCCAAAGAAGTTGTTGCAAAGAGAACGACTTTGGGGAGAGAGCAAGGATTTGAATTCATGGAGCCAAGGGAGTGAAATGGTCATCGAGCTCATCCAATCAACTGGATGAATTTCACCTTGAAGGGGCCCAATCCAAAAGTTCTGGAGGTCATCTCCTAGAACTATCAAGAACAAAGGGCAATCTTACATGCAAACTTTGCTAATGCGCAAACCTAGGTTGCAATTATAGAGAAATTGCAAGGCCGTCACAATGGCCCGAGGCCAATGCTCAGACTACTAAGTCAATTTTCTCTTGCAATCACCATGCCGCCGTTCACAGAGAGATCTCCCCATTCACTTGTGATGACGCACAATCCAAGTGCTAGACGCGAGCTCGCCCTTGAAAGGCCGCATTCCAAGACATCCCGATGACACATTGGAATGACAACCACTGTTGAACCATTCCCAATGTTGTGCCGATCGAGTTGGCACAGAGGCGATCTTAAGGAGCTCCTGCGTATCGATCGGGAAGTGCTTTTGTACCCATCTCTCACAAAAACGAATGTTAGCTGAATAATTTTAGAATCCAAAGCTCGTATCCGTCGATATCATCGGCACTGGGTCTATATTCAAAGGCCACGGAGAGGTTCCGATAAGAGAAGCTCCCCTGCTCACTTGCACAAACATCCCCAAATGCTAGACGCAAGCTCCCACGCTTAGCATCGCTCTCCAGATCACCGCAATGACACATTGGAATGACAACCACTATCGAACAACTCCCAAATTTGTGTCGATGGAGTGAGAAAGAAGAGCCAGATCGGGTCGATGAAAATGGCTAAGCCAGATCGGGTCGGCCAACATGGCCCGACCACCATTTTTCACCAAGAGCTTTCGATATTAAAGCTCCCATGTAGCTGCGATAAGTACACCATGACAAATTGCTAGAGCACTGAGCAACCATAGAAAATTGCCATTATACCAAGAAACGCCGGAGTGTTAGAGAAGGGCTCACGTTTAGATCAAGTTTTAAAATCACCAAAAAGACACGCTATGGATCGGCAACCACTGCCTCACCTTTTCCAAAATTGAGTCATCGGAAAACATGATCTAAAGGAGAGCCGAGGAAAAGCACTGAGATCGCTTCATGCCCCTTTCATTGATTCAACATCAGCATACACCATTTGAAAACCCAACAATCTGATCCGCCTAGATACTAACGTTGAATCAATGAAAGGGGCATGGGAGACGCTCGTGGCAACAACCTCTCCTATATAATCTATTAGTGTGAGGCTCGCTCTACATTAGAAATCTGCGATAGCACGGACAACTCCCTTAAAAATCTAATTCAATGAAAAATGTGACCAAATAGCCATCCACGACACCATTTTTGGAGAATGCCCAGAACGGCTCGACCAGCATGGCTCGCCCAGATCGGCTTGGCCAGAATGGCTCGCTCAGATTGGCTCGGCTAGATCAGGTCGGCCAGCATGGTGACTTGCTGACTTGGTGAGAGTACTTGGAACTGTCAAGAACAAAGGCCAATCTTACATGCAAAATCTGCTACTGCGCAAACATAGGTTGCAATTATAGAGAAATTGCAAGGCCGTCACAATGGCCCGAGGCCAATGCTCCGACTAATAAGTGAATTTTCTCTTGCAATCACCATGCCGTTGTTCATAGAGAGATCTCCCCATTCACTTGTGACAATGCACAATCCAAGTGCTAGACGTGAGCTGTCCCTTGAAAGGCCGCGTTCCAAGACATCCCGATTACACATTGGAACGACAACCACTGTCGAACCATTCCCAATGTTCTGCCGATCGAATTGGCATAGAAGCGATCTTAGGGAGCTCCTGTGTATCGATTGGGAAGTGCTTTCATACCCATCTCTCACAAAAACCAATGTTAGCTGAACAATTTTAGAATCCAAGGCTTGTATCCATCGATATCGTCGGCACTGGGTCTATATTCAAAGGCCACAGAGAGGTTCCGATAAGAGAAGCTCCCTTGCTCGCTTGCACAAACATCCCCAAATGCTAGACGTAAGCTCCCTCCCTTAGCATCTCTCTCTAGATCACTGCAATGACATGTTGGAATGACAACCACTGTCGAACAACTCCCAAATTTGTGCCGATGGAGTGAGAAAGAAGAGCCAGATCATGTTGATGAAAATGGCTAAGCCAGATCGGGTTGGCCAGCATGGCTCGGCCACCATTTTTCACCGAGAGCTTTTGATATTAAAGCTCCCATGTAGCCATGATAAGTACACCTTGACAAATTGCTAGAGCACCAAGCACCCATAGCAAATTGCCATTATACCAAGCAACTTCGGAGTACTAGACAAGGGCTCACGTTTAGATCAAGTTTTAAAATCACCAAAAAGACACACCATGGATCGGCAACCGCTGCCTCACCTTTTCCAAAATTGAGTCATCAGAAAACATGATCTAAAGGAGAGCCGAGGAAAAGCACTAAGATCGCTTCATGCCCCTTTCATTCATTCAAAATCAGCATACACCGTTTGAAAACGCAACAATTTGATCGGCCTAGACACCAATGTTGAATCAATGAAAGGGGCATGGGAGAGGCTCACGGCAATAACCTCTCCTATATAAGCTATTAGTGTGAGGCTCGCTCTACATTAGAAATCTGCGATAGCATAGAAAACTCCCTTAAAAATCCAATTCAATGAAAAATGTGACCAAATAGCCATCCACGACACCTTTTTTGGAGCTCGGCCAGATCGGGTCGGCCAGCATGGCTCACCCAGATCGGGTCGGCCAGAATGGCTCGGCTAGAATAGCTCGGCCAAATCGGGTCGGCCAGCATGGTGACTTGGTGACTTGGTGAGAGTACTTGGAACTGTCAAGAACAAAGGCCAATCTTACATGCAAACTCTGCTACTATGCAAATATAGGTTGCAATTATAGAGAAATTGCAAGGCCGTCACAATGGCTCGAGGCCAACGATCTGACTACTAAGTTAATTTTCTCTTGCAATTGCCATGCCGCCATTCACAGAGAGATCTCCCCATTCACTTGTGACGATGCACAATCCAAGTGCTAGATGCGAGCTTGCCCTTAAAAGGCCGCATTCAGAGACATCCCGATGACACATTGGAACGACAACCACTTTTGAACCATTCCCAATGTTGTGCCAATTGAGTTGGCACAGAGGCGATCTTAGGGAGCTCCCACGTAGCAATCGGGAAGTGCTTTCATACCCTTCTCTCACAAAAACCAATTTTAGCTGAACAAATTTAGAATCCAAGGCTCGTATCCATCGATATCGTCGGCACTAGGTCTATATTCAAAGGCCACAAAGAGGTTCTGATAAGAAAAGCTCCCCTGCTTGCTTGCATAAACATCCCCAAATGCTAGACGCAATCTCCCGCCCTTAGCATCGCTCTCCAGATCACCGCAATGACACATTGGAACGACAACCATTGTCGAACAACTCTCGAATTTGTGCTGATGGAGTGAGAAACAAGAGCCAGATCGGGTCGACGAAAATGGCTAAGCCAGATCGGGTCGGCCAGCATGGCTCACCCAGATCGGGTCGGCCAGCATGGCTCGCCCACCATTTTTTGTCGAGAACTTTCGATATTAAAGCTCCCATGTAGCCGTGATAAGTACACCATGACAAATTGCTAGAGCACCGAGCACCCATCGCAAATTGCCATTATTCTAAGCAACGCTGGAGTGCTAGACAAGGGCTCACGTTTAGATCAAGTTTTAAAATCACCAAAAAGACATGCCATGGATCGGCAACCGCTGCCTCACCTTTTCCAAAATTGAGTCATCGAAAAACATGATCTAAAGGAGAGCCGAGGAAAAGCACTAAGATAGCTTCATGCCCCTTTCATTGATTCAACATTAGCATACACCATTTGAAAACCCAACAATCCGTTCCGCCTAGACACCAATGTTGAATGAATGAAAGGGGCATGGGAGAGGCTTGTGGCAACAACCTCTCCTATATAAGCTATTAGTGCGAGGCTCGCTCTGCATTAGAAATCTGTGATAGGATGGACAACTCCCTTAAAAATCTAATTCAATGAAAATGTGACCAAACAGCCATCCACGACACCGTTTTTGGAGCTCAGCCAGATCGGGTCGGACAGCATGGCTCGCCCAAATCGGCTCGGCTAGCATGGCTCGGCCAGAATGGCTCACCCAGATCGGTTCACCCAGATCAGCTCGGCCAGCACGGCTCGACCAGAACGGCTCACCCAAATTGGCTCGGCCAGCATGGCTCGGCCAGAACGGCTCGCCCAGATCGGCTCGACCAGCATGGCTCAGCCAGAACGGCTCGCCCAGACTGGGTCGCCCAACATGGCTTGCCTAGATCGGATCGGCCAGCAAGGCTTGGCCAGCATGGCTCGCCCAGATCGGGTTGGCCAGAATGGCTCGCCCAGATCGGCTCGGCCAGCATGGCTCGACCAGAACAGCTCACCCAGATCGGCTCGGCCAAGCTGGCTCACCCACCATTTTTCAAGCACACTACCTCCCCTATATAAGCTATTAGTGCAAGGCTTACTCTACATCATAAATGTACATTCAGTGCACAAGTACCTTAAAACCCAATTCAATGAAAAATGTGACCGAATAGCTATCCACGACCCCATTTTTCATGAGGTTGTCAACGAAGACAAAGATTGGCATTGGTTAGGCGATTTGATTGCATCAGTCAGGGGGGTAAATTGATCAATTTTTGGAGACTGACTAGAATGGCTCGACAACCATTTTATATCGGAAGCTACCCAATTTGAGAATTATGACTCAAGTAGAATGGCTCGGGTACCCATTTTATGAACTTAAATAGTCGACTTGGTGGGCCAACCTGGCAGGGTGACTTGATGAACAAACTTAAAGAGTCGACTTGGTGAGAGTACTTGGTGGGCCAACCTGGCAAGGTGACTTAATGAACTAACTTAAAGAGTTGACTTGGTGGGGCAACTTGATGAATGCACTTGAAGGGTCTACTTGGTGGGGTGACTCTATGAACAGACCTAAAGAGTTGACTTGGTGAGAGTACTTGGTGGGGTGACTTGATGAAAGGACTTAAAGAGTCGACTTGGTGAGAATACTTGGTGGGGTGACTTGATGAACGCACTTGAAGAATTGACTTGGTTAGAGTACTTGGTGGGGCGACTTGATGAACGGACTCAAAGAGTCGACTTGGTGAGAGTACTTGGTGGCTCGACTTGATGAGAAGACTTAAAGAGTCAACTTGGTGAGAGTACTTGGCGTGGTGAACTGATGAACGGACTTAAAGAGTCAACTTGGTGGGAGTACTTGGTGCGGTGACCTAGTGGGGTGAATTTATGGATGGACTTAAAGAGTCAACTTGGTTAGAGTACTTGTTCTGGTGACTTGATGAACAGACTTGAAGAGTCAACTTGGTGGGGCAACTTGATGAACGCACTTGAAGGGTCGACTTGGTGGGGTGACTGTATGAACGGTACTAAAGAGTTGACTTGGTGAGACTACTTGGTGGGGTGACTTGATGAAAGGACTTAAAGAGTCGACTTGGTGAGAGTACTTGGTGGGGCAACTTGATGAACGCACTTGAAGAATCGACTTAGTTAGAGTACTTGGTGGGGCAACTTGATGAACGGACGCAAAGAGTCGACTTGGTGAGAGTACTTGGTGGCTCGACTTGATGATCAGACTTAAAGAGTCAACTTGGTGAGAGTACTTGGCGGGGTGAACTGATGAACGGACTTAAAGAGTCGACTTGGTGGGAGTACTTGGTGCGCCAACCTGGTGGGGTGACTTTATGGATGGACTTAAAGAGTCGACTTGGTTAGAGTACTTGTTCTGGTGACTTGATGAACGGACTTGAAGAGTTGACTTGGTGGGGTGACTTGATGAAAGGACTTAAAGAGTCAACTTGGTGAGAGTACTTGGTTGGGCGGCTTGATGAATGGACTTAAAGGGTCGACTTGGCAGGGTGACTTGATGAACAAACCTAAAGAGTTGACTTGGTGAGAGTACTTGGCGGGGTGAACTGATGAACAAACTTAAAGAGTCGACTTGGTGGGAGTACTTGGTGGGCCGACCTAGTGGGGTGACTTGATGAACGGACTTATAGAGTCGACTTGGTGAGAGTAGTTTTTCTGGTGACTTGATGAAAGGACTTAAAGAGTCGACTTGGTGGGGTGACTTGATGAACGATCTTAAAGGGTTGACTTTGTGGGGTGACTTGATGAACGGACCTAAAGAGTTGACTTGGCGAGAGTACTCGGTGGGGTGACCTAATTAAAAGACTTAGAGAGTCGACTTGGTGAGAGTACTTGGTGGGCTGACCTGGTGAACTTGGTGGGGTGACCTAATGAATGGACTTCAAGGGTCGACTTGGTGAGGTGACTTGATGAACGGTCCTAAAGAGTTGACTTGGTGAGAGTACTTGGTGTGGTGACTTGATGAACAGACTTAAAGAGTCGAATTGGTGAGAGTACTTGGTGGGGTGACTTGATGAACATAGTTAAAGAGTCGACTTGGTGAGAGTACTTGGTCGGGTGACTTGATGAATGCAATTGAAGAATCGACTTGGTTAGAGTACTTGGTGGGGTGACTTGATGAATGAACTTAAAGATTCAACTTGGTGGGCTGACCTAGCGAGGTGACTCGATGAACGAACGTAGAGAGTCGACTTGGTGAGAGTACTTGGTGACTTGGTGGGCTGACCTAGCCGGGTGACTTGATGAACAAACTTAAAGAGTCGACTTGGTGAGAGTACTCGGTGGGCTGACCTGGTCACATGACTTGATGAACGAACTTAAAGAGTCGACTTGGTGGGCCAACTTGGTCGGGTGACTTGATGAACGAACTTAAAGAGTCGACTTGGTGGGTTGAACTAGTGGTGTGACTTGGTGAGAGTACTTGGTGGGCTGAGCTGGCAGGGTGACTTGATGAACGAACTTAGAGAGTCGACTTTGTGAGAGTACTTGGTGGGTCGAACTGGCAGGGTGACTTGATGAAAAAACTTAAAGAGTCGACCTAGTGAGAGAACTTGGTGGGTCGAGCTGGTAGGGTGAATTGATGAACGAACCTAAAGAGTCGACTTTGTGAGATTACTTGGTGGGCCGACCTGGCGGGGTGACTTGATGACCGAACTTAAAGGGTCGACTTGGTGACAGTACTTGGCAGGCCGACCTGGCAGAGCGACTAGATGAACAAACTTAAAGAGTCAACTTGGTGAGACTACTTGGTGGGGTGACCTAATGAAAAAACCTAAAGAGTCAACCTGGTGAGAGTACTCGGTGGGCTGACCTGGCGGGGTGACTTGGTGAGCAAACTTAAAGAATCGACTTGGTGAGAGTAGTTGGTGGGCTGACCTGGTGGGGTGACTTGATGAACGAACTTAAAGAGTCGACTTGGTGGGCCGACTTGGCAGAGTGACTTCATTAATGAACTTAAAGAGTCCACTTAGTGGGCTGACCTGGCGGGGTGACTTGATGAACGAACTTAAAGAGTCGACTTGGTGAGAGTAATTTGTGGGCTGACCTGGCGGGGTGACTTGATGAACGAACTTGAAGAGTCGACTTGGTGGGGTGACTTGATGAACGCACTTGAAGGGTCAACTTGGTGGGGTGACTCTATGAACAGACCTAAAGAGTTGACTTGGTGAGAGTACTTGGTGGGATGACTTGATGAAAGGACTTAAAGAGTTGACTTGGTGAGAGTACTTGGTGGGGCGACTTGATGAACGCACTTGAAGAATCGACTTGGTTAGAGTACTTGGTGGGTCGACTTGATGAACGGACTCAAAGAGTCAACTTGGTTAGAGTACTAGGTGGCTCGACTTGATGAGCAGACTTAAAGAGTCAACTTGGTGAGAGTACTTGGCAGGGTGAACTGATGAACAAACTTAAAGAGTCGACTTGGTGGGAGTACTTGGTGCGCCGACCTAGTGGGGTGACTTTATGAATGAACTTAAAGAGTCGACTTGGTTAGAGTACTTGTTCTGGTGACTTGATGAACGGACTTGAAGAGTTGACTTAGTGGGGTGACTTGATGAAAGGACTTAAAGAGTCAACTTGGTGAGAGTACTTGGTGGGGCAACTTGATGAATGGACTTAAAGGGTCGACTTGGCGGGGTGACTTGATGAATGAACCTAAAGAGTTGACTTGGTGAGAGTACTTGGCGGGGTGAACTGATGAATGGACTTAAAGAGTCGACTTGGTGAGAGTAATTGGTGGGCCGAACTGGTGGGGTGACTTGATGAACAAACTTTTAGAGTCGACTTGGTGAGAGTAGTTGTTCTGGTGACTTGATGAAAGGACTTAAAGAGTCGACTTGGTGTTGTGACTTGATGAACGAACTTAAAGGGCCGACTATGCGGGGTGACTTGATGAACGGACCTAAAGAGTTGACTTGGAGAGAGTACTCGGTGGGGTGACCTGATGAAAGGACTTAAAGAGTCGACTTGGTGAGAGTACTTGGTGGGCCGACCTGGTTGGGTGACTTCGTGAACTGACTTAAAGAGTCGACTTGGTGGGAGTACTTGGTGGGTTGACTTGATGAACTGACTTCAAGGGTCAACTTGGCGAGGTGACTTGATGAACAGTCCTAAAGAGTTGGCTTGGTGAGAGTACTTGGTGTGGTGACTTGATGAACATACTTAAAGAGTCAAATTGGTGAGAGTACTTGGTGGGGTGACTTGATGAACATAGTTAAAGAGTCAACTTGGTGAGAGTACTTGGTTGGGTGACTTGATGAACGCACTTGAAGAATCGACTTGGTTAGAGTACTTGGTGGGGTGACTTGATGAACGAACTTAAAGATTCGACTTGGTGGGCCGACCTGGCGGGGTGACTTGATGAACGAACTTAGAGAGTTGACTTGGTGAGAGTACTTGGGGACTTGGTGGGCCGACCTGGCTGGGTGACTTGATGAACAAACTTAAAGAGTCGACTTGGTGGGCTGACTTGGCCAGGTGACTTGATGCACAAACTTAAATGCTCGACTTGGTGGGTCGAACTAGTGGGGTGACTTGGTGAGAGTACTTGGTGGGCTGAGCTGGCAGGGTGACTTGATGAACAAACTTAGAGAGTCGACTTTGTGAGAGTACTTGGTGGGTCAAACTGGCGGGGTGACTTGATGAACGAACTTAAAGAGTCAACCTGGTGAGAGAACTTGGTGGGCCGAGCTGGCGGGGTGAATTGATGAACGAACCTAAAGAGTCAACTTTGTGAGAGTACTTGGTGGGCCGACCTGGCGGGGTGACTTGATGACCGAACTTAAAGGGTCAACTTAGTGAGAGTACTTGGCTGGCCGACCTAGCGGAGCGACTTGATGAACGAACTTAAAGAGTCGACTTGGTGAGACTACTTGGTGGGGTGACCTGATGAACAAACCTAAAGAGTCAACCTGGTGAGAGTACTCGGTGGGCCGACCTGGCAGGGTGACTTGGTGAGAAAACTTAAAGAGTCGACTTGGTGAGAGTAGTTGGTGGGCTGACCTGATGGGGTGACTTGACGAATGAACTTAAAGAGTCAACTTGGTGGGCCGACCTGGCGGGGTGACTTGGTGAGCAAACTTAAAGAGTCGACTTGGTGAGAGTAGTTGGTGGGCTGACCTGACGGGGTGACTTGATGAATGAACTTAAAGAGTCGACTTGGTGGGCCGACTTGGCAGAGTGACTTCATGAACGAACTTAAAGAGTCCACTTGGTGGGTCATCCTGGTGGGGTGACTTGATGAACAAACTTAAAGAGTCAACTTGGTGAGAGTAATTTGTGGGCTGACCTAGCGGGGTGACCTGATGAATGAACTTAAAGAGTCGACTTGGTGGGGTGACTTGATGAACGCACTTGAAGGGTCGACTTGGTGGGGTGACTCTATGAATGGACCTAAAGAGTTGACTTGGTGAGAGTACTTGGTGGGGTGACTTGATGAAAGGACTTAAATGACTTGGTGAGCCAACCTGGCTAGCAAAATTGGCAAGCAAACTTATAGAATCGACTTGCTGTCCCCAGCCAGGATCGCATGCCTGGGTCGACCCAACTTGGGTCACCCGACTCTGTCGCCCCAACCTCGAGCGACCCGACTGGGTCGCCAGAGTGGGTCAACCAAGGGAAAAAAAAATTTAAAAAAATCATGGGAGGCCCTGTACAGCGAAAAGTGCTAAATTTTGGGCATTACAAAATAAAATAAAAAACAAGTTACCCACTTTTGGATCATGCACAAGTTTCTGTTCACGTATTGCCGAGCCGACTCGAGGCGTTATGCCTAGCTAGCCAGATTCGATGTAGGGTAGCCGAAATGATCCGATTTGAGAATTTTCTTTATAAAAAGAGATCATGATAGGCCCCATAAGGAAAAAAAGAATGAAATTTTGGGAGTTCAAAAAAAAATGTTACCCGGTTTTGATTCGCGCATAGGGCTCAGGTCACGTAGCATTGAGGTGCCCTAGGTGACATGATTCGAGTGAAAAGTCGACGATGGCATGAGATGTGCAAAAACATTGGAGGCCATTAAGGCTTGAGGTGGGTCGGGTTGAAAACTTTGGGCGTTAACCAAAAAGAAAAAGTTAACTGCTTTTGGATCCCGTACATGGCTCGGGGCACTTAGAATCAAATCGAGCACGGTGACATGAGTCGTGCAAAAAATTTTGAGATGACTCGAGTCAGGGCATCCGACTCTATCCAAGTTCAAAACTTTGGGACTTGACAAAAAAAAGAAAAAAGAAAAATTTACCCAATTTTGGATCACGTAAGTGACTCGGGCCACTCAGAATCAAGTCGAGTGCGGTTACATGAGTCGAGCGAAAAAAAAATGGAGGCAGTTAAGGCTCGAGGCAATTCGAGTCGAGGTAGCTGAGTCGATTCGAAAACTTTGGCCGTTAGCCAAAAAAAGAGTTAATCGCTTTTGGATCACGTACATGACTTGGGGTGCATAGAATCAAGTCAAGCACGGTGACATGAGTGGTTCAAAAAAATTGTAGGCGATAAGGCTCGAGGTGATTTGAGTCGGGGTTGCTGACATGATTCGGGTTGAAATCTTTGGGTGTTAACCAAAGAAGGAAGAAGTTAACCACCTTTGGATCACATACATGACTCGAGGCACCAAGTCGAGCATGGTGACATGAGTCCTACGAAAGAATTGGAGGTGGTTAAGGCTCGAGGCGATACGAGTTGGGGTTGCCAACACAATTTGGGTTGAAAACATTGGGTGTTAACCCAAAAAAAGAGTTGACCGCCTTTGGATCACGCACATGACTCGGCGCACTTAGAATCATGTCAAGCACGGTGACATGAGTCGTGTGAAAAAATTGGAGGCAGTTAAGGCTCGACGCGATTTGAGTCAAGGTTTGGGTAGTTGGGGCAATTCGTGTCAGGGTTGCCGACACGGTTCGAGTTGAAAACTTTGGGCATTAACCCAAAAAAAAAAAGTTGACCTCTTTTGGACCACCTACATGACTCAGGGAACTTAGAATCAAGTCGAGCACGGTGACATGCGTTGTGCAAAAAATTTGAAGGCGATTTGAGTCGGGGTAGCCAACTCGATTTGAGTTCAAAACTTTGGGCGTTAACCAAAAAAATAAGTTGACCGATTTTGGATCACGTACATGAGTTGTCTGCCCTCGTGAAAATTACAAAACCCGGGGACCTGCCTGGAATTTGCAGTCGAAAGATTTTTCTGCCCTCACAAAAATTTACAAACCCCACCCGCTCGAAATTTGGACTTGGAAGATTTTTTTGCCCTCGTGGAATTTACAAACCCCACCCGCTCAGAATTTGGCACTTGGAAATTATGAAACCTCGCCCGCCCAAAATTTGGACTTGGAAGATTTTTCTGCCCTCATAGAAATTGCAAACCCGACCCACATAGAAATTGCACTTGGAAGACTTTTTCGCACTCGCAGAAATCACAAAACCCCACCCGCGGGGAATTCGACACTTGGGAAATTTTTCTGCCCTTCTGAAAATTGCAAACCCCACCAGCTCAGAATTTGGGACTCGGGAGATTTTTTTGCCATCGTGGAAATTTTACAAAACCCCACTCACCCAAAATTTGGCACTCAGGAGATTTTTCTGCCCTGGCAAAAATTTCTACAAAACCCCTCCCTCCCGTCTGGAATTTGGCACTTACAATACCCAGTCACTTATTTAAGTCGTCTGCAAAAGATTCTTCTCGCCGACTGCTTGAAATTAATATCCAAGGCTGCTCGAACGAGCTAGTGCACCGATCGAAGATGGCCAATGACATGGGCCCCTGGGAGTGCAAGAGCACCCCTACTGCGGGTCACGATGTAGCCGAAGAGAGATATGCGCCACATCTAGCGTGGATTCTGACTTAGAGGCATTCTGTCATAATCTGACACACGGTAGCTTTGCGCCACTGGCCTTTCAACCAAGCGCGATGACCAAATGTGTGAATCAACAGTTCCTCTCGTACTAAGTTGAATTACTATTGCGGCGTGGATCATCAGTAGGGTAAAACTAACCTGTCTCACGATGGTCTAAACCCAGCTCACGTTCCCTATTGGTGGGTGAACAATCCAACACTTGGTGAATTCTGCTTCACAATGATAGGAAGAGCTAACATCAAAGGATCAAAAAGCAACGTCGCTATGAATGCTTGGCTGCCACAAGCCAGTTATCCCTGTGGTAACTTTTCTGACACCTCTAGCTTCAAATTCTGAAAGTCTAAAGGATCGATAGGCCACGCTTTCATGGTTTGTATTCGTACTGAAAATGAAAATCAAATGAGCTTTTACCCTTTTGTTCCACACGAGATTTCTATTCTCGTTGAGCTCATCTTAGGACACCTATGTTATCTTTTAACAAATGTGCCACCCTAGCCAAACTCCCCACCTGACAATGTCTTCCGCCCGGATCGCCACGCCAAGACGCAGCTTAGGGCCAAAAATAGGGGCATTGCCCCGTCTTTGTCGCACGAAATAAGTAAAATAACGTTAAAAGTAGTGGTATTTCACTTGCGCTCGAAAGCTCCCACTTATTCTACACCTCTCAAGTCATTTCACAAAGTCAGACTAGAGTCAAGCTCAACAAGGTCTTCTTTCCCCGCTGATTCCGCCAAGCCTGTTCCCTTGGCTGTGGTTTCACTAGATAGTAGATAGGGACAGTGGGAATCTTGTTAATCCATTCATGCACGTCACTAATTAGATGATGAGGCATTTGGCTACCTTAAGAGAGTCATAGTTACTCTCGTTGTTTACCCGCACTTGGTTGAATTTCTTCACTTTGACATTCAGAGCACTGGGCAGAAATCACATTGCATCAGCATCCGCAGGGACCATCATAATTCTTTGTTTTAATTAAACAGTCAGATTCCCCTTGTTCATACCAGTTCTGAGTTGACTGTTCATCGCCTAGGGAAAGCCCTCCGAAGGGGGCGTCCTGCGTCCGTCGCCCGATCAGCATGCGACGGCCTGCCCTCACCGTGGGAATAGCTCGGGCAGGCCGCCAATAGCCCACGAGTTTGGGGCGCAGACCCCTAGGCCCAACCCTCAGAGCCAATCCTTTTCCCAAAGTTACGGATCCATTTTGCCGACTTCCCTTACCTACATTGTTCTATTGACTAGAGGTTGTTCACCTTGGAGACCTGATGCGGTTATGAGTATGATCGGGTGTGAATGGTACTCGGTCCTCTAGATTTTCAAGGGCTACCGAAGGCACACCAAACACCACGGGACGTGCGGTGCTCTTCCAGCTGCTGGACCCTATCTCCGGTTGAACCGATTTCAGGGTGGGCAGGCTGTTAAAAAGAAAAGATAACTCTTCCTGGGGCCCTCGCCGATGTCTCCAGATTTCCTAACATTATTGTCTGCCGCCACGTCCCAGTTCGGGAATATTAACCCGATTTCCTTTTGATGATCATGCAAAGTGCGCCCTTGAAACAGGGTTTCCCCATCTCTTAGGATCGACTAACCCATGTCCAAGTGCTGTTCACATGGAACCTTTCCCCACTTCAGTCTTTAAAGTTCTCATTTGAATATTTGCTACTACCACCAAGATCTGCACTGGGGGCCGGTCCACCTAGGCTCACGCCAAGGGTTTTGCAACAACCCCCGCGTCCTCCTACTCATCGGAGCCTGACACTTGCCCCGACGGCCAAGTATAGGTTGCGCACTTCAGCACCATCCATTTTTGGGACTAGTTGATTCGGAAGGTGAGTTGTTACACACTCCTTAGCGGATTTTGACTTCCATGACCACCGTCCTACTATCTTAATCAACCAACACACTTTGTGGGATCTGGGTTAGCGCGCAATTTGGCACCATAACTTGGCTTTCGGTTCATCCTGCATCGCCAATTTTGCTTACCAAAAATGGCCCACTTGGAGCTTGCGATTCCGTGGCATGGCTCAACAGAGTAGCCGCGCTGACTTACCTATTTAAAGTTTGAGAATAGGTCGAGGGCGTTACGCCCCTGATGCATCTAATCATTTTCTTTACCCGATAAAACTCACACATGAGCTCCAGCTATCCTGAGGGAAACTTCGAAGGAAACCAGCTACTAGACAATTCGATTAGTCTTTCGCCCCTATACCCAAGTCAGACGAACGATTTGCATGTCAGTATCACTGCGGGCCTCCACCAGAGTTTCCTCTAGCTTCGCCCTACTCAAGCATAGTTGACCATCTTTCGGGTCCCAACAGGTGTGCTCGCACTCAAACCCTTCACAGAAGATCAGGGTCGGTCGGTGGTGCACCCCCTGAGAGGGGATCTCGCCAGTCAACTTCCTTGTGCCTCGCAGGTTTTCCCAACCCGCCAACTCGCACACATGTTAGACTCCTTGGTTTATGTTTCAAGACGGGTCGGATGGAAAGCCTGCTAGCCAGTGCCATGAGCACATAGGTGCCCGAGAGCCCACCGTAAAATCACGCGCTTCGCTCGTTGACCACCGCGATGGAAGTATTTGTGTGACTAGAAGGTCGCACTTTTGCCACCGCGATAGCTCGGGCTGACACGTCCCTCGAACCGAGCGGCGGACCTGCTCACACCATTCTGCATCCAACTGGGGCACATTGTAGGCCTTCATCCACTTCCCTCTTGGCAATTTCAAGCACTCTTTAACTCTCTTTTCAAAGTCCTTTTCATCTTTCCCTCGTGGTACTTTTTCGCTATCTATCTCTCGCTCGTATTTAGCCTTGGACATAATTTACCACCCGATTAGGGCTTCATTCCTGAACAACCTGACTCGTCGACAGCGCCTCATGGTGCGACAGGGTCTGGACCCAAAGGGGCTCTCACCCTCTCTGGCACCCCCTTCCAGGGGACTTGGGCCTAGTCCATCACTGAGGATGCTTCTATAGACTACAATTCGACAGGCGCGACCATCGATTTCCATGCTGGGCTCTTTCTGGTTTGCTCGCCATTACTAGGGGAATCCTGGTAAGTTTCTTTTCCTTCGCTTATTGATATTCTTAAACTCAGTGGGTACTCACGCCTGACTTGGGGACATGGTAGAGATGCAGCAATGCCTGCACTACAGTGGGCCGCTGAGCCTAGAATAAAGTTCCTCGTGAGGAATCATTCGATTGGCACAAACCTACGCTAGCCTTTGCGAGCCATCGCTCATCGCGATGGATCGACAGACCTCATGCTCATTTCAGCTGACTGCGCACCACTTGCAGATGTGGATGACCATCTCCGCTCCTTGTTGGGGAGGGAAAAAAAATTTTGTTGTGACGCCCAAGAAGACGTGCCCTTGGCCGAGGCCTCAGGCGCAACTTGCGTTCAAAGACTTGATGATTCACAGGATTCTGCAATTCACACTAAGTATCGCATTTTGCTACATTATTCATCGTGTTGAGAGCCAAGATATCCGTTGCCAAGAGTCATGATTTTGTTTTATTTTTGTCTTTCAGTGACCCAAGTGCACAAGGCGCTGGCTCGCACTTTGTTCTTTGGATTTCTAAGGTGCGCGATGCACCCATGTGTTGGGTATTGACACATCCTGAACCCTGAGCACCCAACGGGTGCAACGAGGAATGCTGTGGTGTGTCCCCACCCCATCACCTTGCAAAGGTGGGAGGCGAGGCATGGGAGAGCCATGTTAGTGGACGGGGCCCCTGCCCCACAAATCATGCGAGTGCACCCATCCTAAACATAGAATGCTCCAAGCGACGAGTCAACACACCTAGGAAAGGCAACAGGGGGTTGCAGCAGTCCTGACTTTCCGTCGTCGAAATGACAGATCCCTGGCATAGTGCCGCACATGTGATTGAACCATGAAATCTCAACGGGGGATGAGGCTCGGACCCCCTCTGAACTGCAACTAAGTAGAGACCTCTCGCTCTGATGCGGACATCATTCAAAGGCACTAATCCTAATCCAGATTGCATCCGAGTCTCTTCTTCACCCTGCGAGGAATCCACGCTTTCAATCACGGGCATTCGATGTGACCCTCGACCTTGATGGTGCTGGACCCATAGCTTGGCCGTCCAGCACATCGCTGTAGGGCCGAGTGTCCACACGTCGCCAAGATTTTAGGGGTGGGGAGGAGGCCAGCTCCATCTCCTACATGCTTCAGGGTCTCAAACTGACAATGATCCTACCGCAGGTTCACCTACGGTAACCTTGTTACGACTTCTCCTTCCTCTAAATGATAAGGTTCAGTGAACTTCTCACGATGTTGCCGACAGGAACCGTCGTCGTCGCCATGATCCGAACATTTCACCAGATCATTCAATTGGTAGGAGCGACGGGCGATGTGTACAAAGGGCAAGGACGTAGTCAACACGAGCTGATGACTCGCGCTTACTAGTAATTCCTCGTTGAAGATCAATAATTGCAATGGTCTATCCCCATCATGATGCAATTTGGCAAGATTTCCCAAACCTTTTGGGCCAAGGAGAGAAACTCATTGGTTGCATCAGTGTAGTGCGCCTACAGCCCAGAACATCTAAGGGCATCACAGACCTGTTATTGCCTCAAACTTCCATGGCCTAGGAGGCCATAGTCCCTCTAAGAAGCTGGCCGCGAAGGGGAACCTCTGCGTAGCTAGTTAGCAGACTGAGGTCTCGTTCGTTAACAAAATTAACCAGAAAAATCGCTCCACCAACTAAGAACGGCCATGCGCCACCACCCATAGAATCAAGAAAGAGCTCTCAATCTGTCAATCCTTACTATGTCTGGACCTGGTAAGTTTCCCCGTGTTGAGTCAAATTAAGCCCCAGGCTCCACTCCTGGTGGTGCCCTTCCGTCAATTCCTTTAAGTTTCAGCCTTGCGACCATACTCCCCCTAGAACCCAAACACTCTGATTTCTCAGAAGGTGCTGGCAGAGTCCTTAGAGCAACATCCGCCGATCCCTGGTCGACATCATTTATGGTTGAGACTAGGACGATATCTGATCATCTTCAAGCCCCCAACTTTCATTCTTGATTAATGAAAACATCCTTGGCAAATTCTTTCGCAGTGGTTCATCTTCCATAAATCCAAGAATTTAACCTCTGAAAATGAAATACGAATGCCCCCGACAGTCCCTATTAATGATTACTCTGGTCCCAAAGGCCAGGAACACGCCGCCGGTAGAAGGGACGTAAGGGCCAGTGCACACCCAGAAGGCAGACTGACCATGATGACCCAGTATTGTTATTTATTGTCACTACCTCCCCGTGTCAGGATTGGGTAATTTGTACGCCTGCTGCCTTCCTTGGATGTGGTAGCCATTTCTCAGGCTCCCTCTTCGGAATCGAACCCTAATTCTCCGTCACCCATCACCACCATGGTAGGCCTCTATCCTACCATCGAAATTAGATAGGGCAAAAATTTGAATGAAGCATCGCCAGCACAAAGGCCGTGCAATCCGTCGAGTTATCATCAATCACCAGAATAGCGGGCGAGCCCGCACTGGCCTTTTATCTAATAAATGCATCCCTTCCGAGAGTTGGGATTTGGTGCATGTATTAGCTCTAGAAATACTACAGTTATCCAAGTAGCAAAGTACCATCAAAGAAACTATAACTGATTTAATGAGCCATCCGCAATTTCACAGTCTGAAATAGTTCATACTTAGACATGCATGGCTTAATCTTTGAGACAAGCATATGACTACTGGCAGGATCGACCAAGTAGCTTCTAACAATGAGGGGACCCCCAAGTCCTGCTATAGCCAAGGGATGCCCACCGCGATGGGAAATTGAAATTTGCATTCGCTCCATCATGCATCCAAATATAATCCGTCGCACAAGCAACAAGAATGATGTTCACAGCACATGCAGGACTCACAATGCTCAAAGATTTCACTCAAGAGGAAAGTGTCCTATTGTTGACCGGAGAGGGTCGAATAGGGAGCCTTGGTTCACAGCCACCTGGGAAGAACATCCCGTACGGAACCCTTTACCCTCGAACTTGCTGTCGCCACTACTCGGAAGGAAGCTTCGAGTCTGTATGAGATGCACCGCGCACGTAGCCACCTCAATTGTAAGGCCACTCAGAGACATCCATTTCCCAGGCATATGCCTCCTACACGCCTGTTGAGGTGCACCCACACAGAAAAAATCCTTCTCAATCGCAACAAACATTTTCCCATGATGAAGAGCTGGTTGCCGAAGTGCCAATAGAGACCATCGTGCTGAAGGGTGAAGGGTCATGGGAGTCAAAAACATGGCTGGTTATGCGATTGGCGAGGGCATCACTGTGTACGCGACCACCTCAATTATAAGGCCACTCAAGGGCATTGTGTATAACACCCCCTCCACACATTTATAGGTGATGAGAGCCTACCCACATACACAGACATGTCTAACCTCTGGAAAATATCTCCTTTCCCAGCACAGCCTCACTAACCGTTCCCCGTGACACGTGATCTGGAAGCACAGGTACAAAAAAGTTCCTATGGGTGAACACTCTCACACTAGCATTGTCGAACAAGCTTCAATCTCATGCACATGCACATACCGAAGAACTGCACCATGAGGGAACCACCTACGAGCACCCACATCTCGGCAAAAAGCCTGAGAAGAACATCTCGTACGAAACCCGTTCCCCCAAAATCCTCGAATCACAAATGCTCGTAGTAGAGTCGTAATGCAAAGATGTACACCACACATGTGACCGAGTAAGGACACTCAGAGACATCCATTTCCCAGGCATATGCCCCCTACATGCTTTTTGGTGCACCCTGTACAAATGGCCATACTTCAACAAGTCCTCCCAGAATTTCACATCTGAAGAGAGATGAAACGCCTTGGGCTTTTTGTCCATACAATGCAAACACTGAACACTATCTTTAGGGGGGAGCTGAAGAAGAGTATCTCCCGCAGAACCCATGAGCCATAGCCATTCGGATCACACAGGGTAGGACAGGGCATGGAGAGTTTTCGCATCCAATTAAAATTATCGATAATACTTTATGCATCTACTGGCCTGGACCACAAAGGCTGTCACGACAGTGCCATGCACTTTTGTAGGATGAGATAGTGAAGAGGCAAGCATGCACCAAGAATGCACTAGCGAATATATTATGCGGCAACCAAACCTTTCACCGGCCCCACTCTCAATCCTAAGGCTCTACCAATCATAAAAAACTTAGGGTAGAGAGTCGACCCTTGATGAAATTAGGGACATCAAGAAATGCACCCATGCAACCATCTCTTTCCTTCTTGTCATCCAGGCAGGATAAAAATGCAATGATAGAACGTGCCAATGAGACGGAGCCCTTGGCTAAAAGATACAACTCCATACACACTCATCAACAACCGCATCTTAGAATTGAGCACCAAATGTGCAGTGTGTTGCAAGCCGTGTAGACACCTACATATAGGGTATATCTAACAAAAAAAAGTGACAAGTACTTCCCACCAGCTCTGCCACTGCGATATTACTGAATGGGATATATACTCACCGCCATAGATTAATGACCATCATTACCGTCTCAGAATAGATACAAGCACATCGAGTTTCATCCGATCAATAGGATGAATTTCACCTTGAAGGGGCCCAATCCAAAAGTTTTGGAGGTCATCTCCTAGAACTCTCAAGAACAAGGCCCATCTTACATGCAAACTCTACTACTGCGCAAACATAGGTTGCAATTAAAGAGAAATTGCAAGGCTGTCACAATGGCCAGAGGCCAATGCTCCGACTAAGTCAATTTTCTCTTGCAATCACCATGCCACTGTTCACAGAGAGATCTCCCCATTCACTTGTGACGCCACGCACAATCCAAGTGCTAGATGCGAGCTCGCCCTTGAAAGGCCACTTTCCAAGGCATCCCCCGATGACACATTAGAACGACAACTGCTGTCAAACCATTCCCAATGTTGTGCCGATTGAGTTGGCACAGAGGCAACCTTGGGGAGCTCCCACATAGCAATCAGGATGTGCTTTCATACCCATCTCTCACAAAGACCAATGTTAGCTATGAAAAAATTTGGAATCCAAGGGCTCACATCCATCGATATCGTTGGCACTGGGTCTATATACAAAGGCCACGGAGAGGTTTCGAGAAGAGAAGCCCCCCTGCTCACTCGCACAAACATCCCAAATTCTAGACACAAGCTCACACCCTTAGCATCACTCTCTAAATCACCTCAATGACACACATTGGAATGACAACCACTGTCGAACAACTCCCAAAATTGTGGCAATGGAGTGAGAAAGAGGAGCAACTTTGGGGAGAGGTGCATAGCAAATGGGCTGCTCCTTCATTTTGCTCTTATATATAGATCCGATGTCACTGATTTCATTTGGAATCTGAGGCTGCATTCATCCTTGCCCACACGAGCAATGGCTCTTTTGATCGAATGGCCATGGGGAGCTTCTGATAAAAAAGGCTCCCTTGTCACTCATGATGCGCAGCCCAACTGCTAGACGATGGCTCGCCCTTCAGATCGCTGCCCAGGCAACCACCACAATGGCACCATTGGAATGACAACTGCTATCGAACCATTCCGAAAATTTTGTGCCAAAGAAGTTGTTGTGAGGAGAATGACTCTGGGGAGAGAGTACTCGCATAGCAAAATCAGGATGGCTTCCCGGCCCTTCCAATAGAGAGACGATGCTGGTGCCAATATTCGAAATCTGAATAACGTGTCTTTCTTGAACACCAGCACTGATTCTATTGGGGAGGGTCACCGAGAGCTTTTGTTATCAAAGCCTCCCATTGTAGCCAGGATAGGCACGCAAAAAATTTTGCTAGAGCTCCAAGCACCCACCCACCTCAAGGCTAGAGACAAGGGCTTGCCATTAGATCAACTTCGAAATCGTAGAACAGACGCGGTGTAGAATGGCAACCATTGCCAAGTCTCTTCCGTATTTGCATCAGTCAAGTGATCGAAGAAGGTGATCTAAGATAGGGTCCAAGCATAGACATTCATTGATGGATTCGCGCCGATGGCATAAATTTATGCAATACCCGAGCAACATCGGACAGAGGCGCTAGACGAGGGCTAGCATTTTAGATCGAGTTTTAAAATCACGAAGAAGACACGGTGAGGGCTGGCAACCACTGCCAAACCTTTTTCTGAAATTGCGCCAGCTGAGTTACAAGAAAACATGATCTAAAGGAGAGTCCAGGAATAGCACCCTCGAAGGTGGACTTCATGCCCCTCTAATTAATTCAACGTCGACGTCCACCATTTCAAAATCTGACATATCCATCTACCCTGACAGCGGCGTTGAATCATTGAGGGGGGCACGGGAGAGGCTCGCAGCAACCACCTCTCCCATTGTAGCCATGATAGGCACGCAAAAAAATTTGCTAGAGCACCAAAGCACCCACCTCATGGCTATAGACAAGGGCTCGCCATCATATCAACTTCCAAATCACAGAACAAATGCCATGTAGAATGGCAACCGCTGCCAAGCCTCTTGCGTAATTGCGTCAGTCGAGTGATCAAAGAAGGAGATCTAAGAGAGGGTCCAAGCGTAGGCATTCATTGGGGGATTCGTCCTAATGGAAAAAATTTATGCAATACCCAAGAAACACCAGACGGAGGTGCTAGACGAGGGCTCCCATTTTAGATCAGGTTTTAAAATCACCAAGTTGACGTGGTGAGTGCCGGCAACCGCTGCCAAACCTTTTTCTGAAATTGTGCCAACTGAGTGACACGAAAACATGATCTAATGGAGAGTCCAGGAATAGCACCCTCGAGGGTGGGCTTCATGCCCCTCTAATTGATTCAACATCAGCGTCCACTGTTTCAAAATCTGACATATCCATCTGCCCTGACAGCGGCATTGAATCAATGAGGGGGGCACGAGAGAGGCTCACGGCAACCAGCTCTCCCATTGTAGCCATGATAGGCACGCAAAATTTTTTTCTAGAGTACCAAGCACCCACCTCATGGCTAGAGACAAGGGCTCACCATTAGATCAACTTCAAAATCAAACAACAGACGCGGTGTAGAATGGCAACCGCTGCCAAGCCTCTTTCGTAATTGTGTCGGTAGAGTGATCGAAGAAGGTGATCTAAGAGAGTGTCCAAGCATAGGCATTCGTTGGGGGATTCACACCGATGGCAAAAATTTATGCAACACCCGAGCAACATCGTACAGAGGTGCTAGACGAGGGCTCCCATTTTAGATCAAGTTTTAAAATCACCAAGTAGACACGGTGAGGGTTGGCAACCGTTGCCAAACCTTTTTCTGAAATTGTGCCAGATGAGTGACAAGAAAACATGATCTAAAGGAGAGTCTAGAAATAGCACCCTCGAGGGTGGGCTTCATGCCCCTCTAATTGATTCAACGTCGGCGTCCACCATTTCAAAATCCAACATATCCATCCGCCCTGATAGCGATGTTGAATCAATGAGGGGGGCACGGGAGAGGCTCACGGCAACCACCTCTCCCATTGTAGCCATGACAGGCATGCAAAAAATTTTGCTAGAGTGCCAAGCACCAACCTCATGGCTAGAGACAAGGGTTCGCCATTAGATCAACTTCAAAATTGCAGAACGGATGCGGTGTAGAATGGCAACTGCTGCCAAGTCTCTTCCATAATTGCGTCGGTCGAGTGATCAAAGAAGGTAATCTAAGAGAGGGTCCAAGCATTGGCATTCGTTGGGGGATTTGCGCCGATGGCATAAATTTATAAAATACCCTAGCAACATCGAACGAAGGTGCTAGACGAGGGCTCCCATTTCAGATTGAGTTTTAAAATCACTGAGTAGATGCGGTGAAGGCTGGCAACCGCTGCCAAACCTTTTTGCAAAATTGTGCCAGCTGAGTGTCAAGAAAACATGATCTAAAGGAGAGTCTAGGAATAGCACCCTCGAGGGTGGGCTTCATGCCCCTTTAATTGATTTAACATCAGCGTCCACCATTTCAAAATTTGACATATCCATCCGCCCTAACAGCAGCATTGAATCAATGAGGGGGGCACGGGAGAGGCTCGCGGAAACCACCTCTCCCATTGTAGCCATGATAGGCATGCAAAATTTTTTTCTAGAGCGCCAAAGAACCCACCTGATGGCTATAGAAAAGGGCTCACCATTAGATCAATTTCGAAATCACAGAACAGATGTGGTGTAGAATGGCAACCGCTGCCATGTCTCTTCCGTAATTGCGTCGGGCGAGTGATCGAAGAAGGTGATCTAAGAGAGGGTCCAAGCGTAGGAATTCATTAGGGGATTCACGCCGATGGCAAAAATTTATGAAATACCTGAGCAACACCAGATGGAGGTGCTAGACGAGGGCTCCCATTTTAGATCGAGTTATAAAATCACCAAGTAGACGCGGTGAGGGTTGGCAACCGCTGCCAAACCTTTTTCCAAAATTGCACCAACTGAGTGACAAGAAAACATGATTTAAAGGAGAGTCCAGGTATAGAACCCACGAGGGTGTGCTTGATGCCCCTCTAATTGATTCAACATCGGCGTCCACCATTTCAAAATTTGACATATCCATCCGCCCTGACAGTAGCATTGAATCATTGAGGCAGGCACGAGAGAGGCTCGTGGAAACCACCTCTCCCATTGTAGCTGCTATAGGCACACTAAAATTTTTGCTATAGCACCAAGCACCCACCTCATGGCTAGAGACAAGGGCTCGCTATTAGAGAAACTTTGAAATCGCAGAACAGATGCACTGTAGAATGGCAACCGCTGCCAAGTCTCTTCCATAATTGCGTCAGTCGAGTGATCGAAGAAGGAGATCTAAGAGAGGGTCCAAGCATAGGCATTCATTGGGGGATTCATGCCAATGGGAAAAATTTATGAAATACCCGAGCAACACAAGACGGAGGTGCTAGATGAGGGCTCTTGTTTTTGATCGAGTTATAAAATCACCAAGTAGACACGGTGAGGGCTGGAAACCGTTGCCAAACCTTTTTACAAAATTGCACCAGCTGAGTGACTAGAAAACATGATCTAAAGGAGAGTCCAGGTATAGCACCCACAAGGGTGGGCTTCATGCCCCTCTAATTGATTCAACGTCGGCATCCACCATTACAAAATCTGACATATCCATCCACCCTGACAGTGTCATTTAATCAATGAGGGGGGCACGGGAGAGGCTTGCGGCAACCACCTCTCCCATTGTAGCCATGATAGGCATGTAAAAAATTTTGCTAGAGCACCAAGCACCCACCTCATGGCTAGAGACAACGGCTCGCCATTAGATCAACTTTGAAATCGTAGAACAGACACGGTGTAGAATGGCAACCGCTGCCAAGTCTCTTCCATAGTTGCATCAGTCGAGTGATCGAAGAAGGTGATCTAAGAGAGGGTCCAAGCATAGGCATTCATTAGGGGATTCGCGCTGATGGCATAAATTTATGCAATACTCAAGCAACACCGGACAAAGTTGCTAGATGAGGGCTCCCATTTTAGATCAAGTTTTAAAATCACCAAGTAGATGCGGTGAGGGCTGGCAACTACTGCCAAACCTTATTCCAAAATTGCACCAGTTGAGTGACAAGAAAACATGATCTAAAGGAGAGTCTAGTAATAGCACCCTCAAGGGTGGGCTTCATGCCCCTCTAATTGATTCAACGTCGGCGTCCACCATTTCAAAATCTTACATATCCATCCCCCATGACAGTGGCGTTGAATCAATGAGGGGGGCACAGGAGAGGCTCGCGGCAACCACCTCTCCCATTGTCGCTGCGATAGGCACCCAAAAAATTTTTCTAGAGCGCCAAGCACCCACCTCATGGCTAGAGACAAGGGCTCACCATTAGATCAACTTCAAAATTGTAGAATAGACATGGTGTAGAATGGCAACTGCTGCTAAGTCTCTTCCGTAGTTGCGTCGGTCGAGTGATCGAAGAAGGTGATCTAAGAGAGGGTCCAAGCTTAGGAATTCGTTGTGGGATTCACGTCGATAGCATAAATTTATGCAATACCCAAGCAAAACCGGACGGAGGTTCTAGACGAGGGCTCCCGTTTTAGATTGAGTTTTAAAATCACCAAGTAGACGCGGTGAGGGCTAGTAACCACTCCCAAACCTTTTTCTAAAATTGCGCCAGTTGAGTGACAAGAAAACAAGATCTAGAGGAGAGTTGAGGAATAGCACATCAAGGGTGGGCTTCATGCCCCTCTAATTGATTCAACGTCGGTGTCCACCATTTCAAAATCTGACATATCCATCCACCCTGACAATGGCGTTGAATCAATGAGGGGGGCACCGGAGAGGCTCGCGGAAACCACCTCTCCTATTGTAGCCACAATAGGCATGCAAAAATTTTTTGTAGAGTGCCAAAGCACCCACCTCATGGCTATAGACAAGGGCTCGCCATTAGATCAACTTCGAAATCGCAGAACAAACACGGTGTAGAATGGCAACCGTTGCCAAGTCTCTTCCAAAATTACATCGGTCGAGTGATCAAAGAAGGTGATCTAAGAGAGGGTCCAAGCATAGGCATTCATTGGGGGATTCACGTCGATGGAAAAAATTTATGCAATACCCAAGCAACACCAGATGGAGGTGCTAGACGAGGGCTCCCATTTTAGATCTAGTTATAAAATCACCAAGTAGACGTAGTGAGGGCTGGCAACTACTGCCAAACTTTTTTCGGAAATTGCACCAGCTGAGTGACAAGAAAAGATGATCTAAAGGAGAGTCCAAGTATAGAACCCACGAGGGTGTGCTTCATGCCCCTCTAATTTATTCAACGTCGGCGTCCACCATTTCAAAATCTGACATATCCATCCACCCTAACAGCGGTGTTGAATCAATGAGGGGGGCATGGGAGAGGCTCGTGACAACCACCTCTCCTATTGTAGCCACGATAGGCATGGAAAAAATTTTGCTAGAGCACCAAGCACCAACCTCATGGCTAGAGACAAGGGCTCACCATTAGATCAACTTCAAAATCGTAGAACAAACGCGCTGTAGAATGGCAACTGCTACCAAGTCTATTCCGTAATTGCGTCGGTTGAGTGATCGAAGAAGGTGATCTAAGAGAGGGTCCAAGCGTAGGCATTCGTTGGGGGATTCACGCCGATGGAAAAAAATTTATGCAATACCCGAGCAACACCGGACGAAGGTGCTAGACGAGGGCTCCCATTTTAGATTGAGTTATAAAATCACCAAGTAGACGTGGTGAGGGCTGGCAACCGTTGCCAAACCTTTTTCCGAAATTATGCCAGCTGAGTGACAAGAAAACATGATCTAAAGGAGAGTCCAGGTATAGCACCCACGAGGGTGGGCTTCATGCCCCTCTAATTGATTCAACGTCAGCGTCCACCATTTCAAAATTTGACATATCCATCCACGCTGACAGCGGCGTTGAATCAATGAGGGGGGCACGGGAGAGGCTCGCGGCAACCACCTCTCCCATTATAGCTGCGATGGGTACACAAAAACTTTTTCTAGAGAGCCAAGCACCCACCTCATGGCTAGAGACAAGGGGTCTCCATTAGATCAACTTCAAAATTGCAAAATAGACGCGGTGTAGAATGGCAACTGCTGCCAAGTCTCTTCTGTAGTTGCGACAGTCCAGTGATTGAAGAAGGTGATCTAAGAGAGGGTCCAAGCATAGGCAGTCATTAGGGGATTCACGCTGATGGCATAAATTTATGTAATACCTGAGCAACATAGGACGGAGGTGCTAGACGAGGGCTCCTGTTTTAGATCAAGTTTTAAAATCACCAAGTAGAAGCAGTGAGGGTTGGCAACCCCTGCCAAACCTTTTTCTGAAATTGTGCTAGGTGAGTGACAAGAAAACATGATTGATAGGAGAGTCCAAGAATAGCACCCTTGAGGGTGGGCTTCATGCCCCTCTCATTAATTCAACGTCGGCGTCCACCGTTTCAAAATCTGACATATCTATCCGCCCTAATAGCAGCATTGAATCAATATGGGGGGCACGGGAGAGGCTTGCGGCAACCACCTCTCCCATTCTAGACGCAATAGGCACACAAAAATTTTTGCTAGAGCACCAAGCACCCACCTCATGGTTAGAGACAAGGGCTCGCCATTAGATCAACTTTGAAATCACAGAACAAACATGGTGTAGAATGGCAAATGCTGCCAAGTCTCTTCCATAGTTGCGTCAGTCATGTGATCAAAGAAGGTGATCTAAGAGAGGGTCCAAGCATAGGCATTCATTGGTGGGTTCATGCCGATGGCATAAATTTATGCAATACCTAAGCAACACTGGACGGAGGTTCTAGAGAGGGCTCCCATTTTAGATCGAGTTTTAAAATCACCAAGTAGACGCGGTGAGTGCTGGCAACCACTGTCAAACCTTTTTTCAAAATGGCACCAACTGAGTGACAAGAAAACATGATCTAAAGGAGAGTCGAGGAATAACACATCAAGGGTGGGCTGCATGCACCTCTAATTGATTCAACATCGGTGTCCACCGTTTCAAAATCTAACATATCCATCCGCCATGACACTCATGTTGAATCAATTAGAAGGGCACGGGAGAGGCTTGCGACAACCACCTCTCCTATATAAGCTATTAGTGCGAGGCTCGCTCTGCATTAGAAATTAGTGAACACACTGACAACTACCTTAAAAATCCAAATCCTTGAAAATTCTAACCAAACAGCCATTCACGACCCAATTTTTTATGAGGTCGGCAGAGGAGCAAAAGATTGTCATCGGTTAGGATATGTGAGTTCATGGAGCCAAGGGACTGAAATGGTCATCGTGCTCTTCCGATCAACTAGATGAATTTCACCTTGAAGGGGCCCAATCCAAAAGTTCCAGAGGTCATCTCCTGGAACTCTCAAGAATAAGGCCCATCTTTACATGCAAACTCTACTACTGCACAAACATAGGTTGCAATTAAAGAGAAATTGCAAGGCCATCACAATGGCCTGAGGCCAATGGCTCTGACTAAGTCAATTTTCTCTTGCAATCACCATGCCGCCATTCACAAAGAGATCTCCCCATTTGCTTGATCTAAAGGAGAGTCCAGGAATAGCACCCTCGAGGGTAGGCTTCATGCCCCTCTAATTGATTCAACGTCGGCGTCCACCATTTCAAAATCTGACATATCCATCCTCCTTGAAAGCAGTGTTGAATCAATGAGGGGGGCATAGGAGAGGATCGTAGAAACCACCTCTCCCATTGTAGCCGTGATAGGCATGCAAAAAATTTTGCTAGAGCACCAAGCACCCACCTCATGGCTAGAGACAAGGGCTCGCCATTAGATCAACTTCAAAATTGCAGAACAGACGTAGTGTAGAATGGCAACCGCTGCCAAGTCTCTTCCGTAATTGCATCGGTTGAGTGATCAAAGAAGGTGATCTAAGAGAGGGTCCAAGCATAAGAATTCATTGGGGGATTTGCACCAATCACATAAATTTATGCAATACCCGAGCAACTCCGGACGGAGGTGCTAGACGAGGGCTCCCATTTCAGATAGAGTTTTGAAATCACTGAGTAGACGTGGTGAGGGCTGGCAACCACTGCCAAACCTTTTCCCAAAATTGTGCCAGCTAAGTGACAAGAAAACATGATCTAAAGGAGAGTCTAGGAATAGCACACTTGAGGGTGGGCTTCATGCCCCTCCAATTGATTCAATGTCGGCATCCACTGTTTCAAAATCTGACATATCCATCCACCCTGACAGCGGCGTTGAATCAATGAGGGGGGCATGGGAGAGGCTCGCGACAACCACCTCTCCCATTGTAGCTGTGATAGGCACGCAAAAAATTTTGCTAGAGCGCCAAAGCACCCACCTCATGGCTATAGACAAGGGCTTGCCATTAGATCAACTTTGAAATTGCAGAACAGACTCGGTGTAGAATGGCAACCGCTGCCAAGTCTCTTTCGTAATTACGTCGGTCGAGTGATCGAAGAAGGTGATCTAAGAGAGGGTCCAAGCATAGGCATTCATTGGGGGATCCGTGTTGATGGAAAAAATTTATTCAATACCCGAGCAACACTGGACAGAGGTGCTAGATGAGGGCTCCCATTTTAGATCGAGTTATAAAATCACCAAGTAGACGCGGTGAGGGCTTGCAACCGCTGCCAAACCTTTTTCCAAAATTGCGCCAGCTAAGTGACAAGAAAACATGATCTAAAGGAGAGTCCAGGTATAGCACCCATGAGGGTGTGCTTCATGCCCCTCTAATTGATTCAACGTTGGCATCCACTGTTTCAAAATCCAACATATCCATCTGAACTGACAGCAGCATTGAATCAATGAGGGGGGCATGGGAGAGACTCGCGGAAACCACCTCTCCCATTGTAGCCACGATAGGCACGCAAAAAATTTTGCTAGAGCGCCAATCACCCACCTCATGGCTAGAGACAAGGGCTCACCATTAGATCAACTTCAAAATCACAGAACAGACGCGCTGTAGAATGGCAACCACTACCAAGTCTCTTCCGTAATTGCGTCGGTTGAGTGATCGAAGAAGGTGATCTAAGAGAGGGTCCAAGCATAGGCATTCAGTGGGGGATTCGCGCCAATGGAAAAAATTTATGCAATACTCGAGCAACACTACATGGAGGTGCTAGACGAGGGCTCCCGTTTTAGATCAATTTATAAAATCACCAAGTAGACGCGGTGAGGGCTGGCAACCGTTGCCAAACCTTTTTCTAAAATTCTGCGAGCTGAGTGACAAGAAAACATGATCTAAAGGAGAGTCAAGGTATAGCACCCACGAGGGTGGGCTTCATGCCCCTCTAATTGATTCAATGTCGGCGTCCACCATTTTGAAATTTGACATATCCATCCGCCTTGACAGCGGCGTTGAATCAATGAGGGGTGCACGGGAGAGGCTCGCGACAACCACCTCTCCCATTGTAGCCGTGATAGGCATGCCAAAATTTTTGCTAGAGCACCAAGCACCCACCTCATGGCTAGAGACAAGGGCTCGCCATTAGATCAACTTCGAAATCGTAGAACAAACGCGGTGTAGAATGGCAACTGCTACCAAGTCTCTTTCGTAGTTGCTTCAGTCGAGTGATCGAAGAAGGTGATCTAAGAGAGGGTCCAAGCGTAGGCATTCATTGGGCGATTCACACCAATGGCATAAATTTATGCAATACCCGAGCAACACCGGACGGAGCTGCTAGACGAGGGCTCCCATTTTAGATCGAGTTTTAAAATCACCAAGTAGACGCGGTGAGGGCTGGCAACCGCTGCCAAACCTTTTTCTAAAATTGTGCCAGCTGAGTGACAAGAAAACATGATCTAAAGGAAAGTCTAGGAATAGCACCCTTGAGGGTGGGCTTCATGCCCCTCTAATTGATTCAATGTCGGCATCCACCATTTCAAAATCCAACATATCCATCCGTCCTAACAGCGGCATTGAATCAATGAGGGGGGCACGGGAGAAGCTCGCGGCAACCACCTCTCCCATTGTAGCCATGATAGGCATGCAAAAAATTTTGCTAGAGTGCCAAGAACCCACCTCATGGGTATAGACAAGGGCTCGCCATTAGATCAACTTTGAAATCGTAGAACAGACGCGGTGTAGAATGGCAACCGCTGCCAAGTCTCTTTCGTAGTTGCGTCGGTCGAGTGATCGAAGAAGGTGATCTAAGAGAGGGTCCAAGTGTAGGCATTCGTTGGGGGATTCGCGCTGATGGCATAAATTTATGCAATACCCGAGCAACACCGGACGGAGGTGCTAGACGAGGGCTCCCATTTTAGATGAAATTTTAAAATCACCAAGTAGACGCGGTGAGGGTTGGCAACCACTGCCAAACCCTTTTCTAAAATTGCGCCAGCTGAGTGACAAGAAAACATGATCTAAAGGAGAGTCGAGGAATAGCACATCGAGGGTGGGCTTCATGCCCCTCTAATTGATTCAACATCGGTGTCCACTGTTTCAAACTCTAACATATCCATCCACCATGACACCGACGTTGAATCAATGAGAGGTGCATGGGAGAGGCTCACGACAACCACCTCTCCTATATAAGCTATTAGTGCGAGGCTCGCTCTGCATTAGAAATTAACGAACACACCGACAACTGCCTTAAATATCCAAATCCTTGAAAATTCTGACCAAACAGCCATTCACGACCCAATTTTTTAAGAGGTCAGCAGAGGAGCAAAAGATTGTCATCGGTTAGGGTATGTGAGTTCATGGAGCCAAGGGTCTGAAATGGTCATCGTGCTCTTCCGATCAACTGGATAAATTTCACCTTGAAGGGGCCCAATCCAAAAGTTCCAGAGGTCATCTCCTGGAACTCCCAAGAACAAGGCCCATCTTTACATGCAAACTCTACTAATGCACAAACATATGTTGCGATTAAAGAGAAATTGCAAGGCCGTCACAATGGCCCAAGGCCAATGGCTCTGACTAAGTCAATTTTCTCTTGCAATCACCATGCCGCCATTCACAAAGAGATCTCCCCATTCACTTGTGACGCTATGCACAATCCAAGTGCTAGACGCGAGCTCGCCCTTGAAAGAAAGACCACTTTCCAAGACATCCCCCAATGACACATTGGAATGACAACCGCTGTCGAACCATTCCTGATGTTCTGCTGATCAAGTTGGCACAGAGGCAACCTTATGGAGCTCTCGTGTAGTAATAGGGATGTGCTTTCGTGCCCATCTCTCATAGAAACCAATGTTAGCTATGAACAAATTTGGAATCCAAGGGCTCGCATCCATTGATATCATCGCCACTGGGTCTATATACAAAGGCCAAGGAGAGGTTCTGATAAGAGAAGCTCCCCTGCTCACTCGCACAAACATCCCAAATTCTAGACACAAGCTCCCACCCTTAGCATCGCTCTCCAGATCACTACAATGACACATTGGAATGACAACTGCTGTCGAACAACTCTCAAAATTATGGCAATGGAGTGAGAAAGAAGAGCAACTTTGGGGAGCCGCACATAGCAAACGGGCTACTGCTGCTTCATTCCACTCTTATATAGATCCGACATCATTGATTTCATTTGGAATCCGAGGCTACATTCATCCTTGCTCACACAAGCAATGGCTCCTCTAATCGAATGGCCACAGGGAGCTTTCGATAATAGAGGCTCCCTTGTCACTTGTGATGCGCAACCCAACTGTTGGACGATAGCTCGCCCTTCAGATCGCTGCCCAGGCAACCACCACAATGGCACCGTTGGAACGACAACCGCTGCCAAACCATTCTGAAAATTTTGTGCCAAAGAAGTTGTTGTGTAGAGAACGACTCTAGGGAGAGAGCCCTCGCATAGCAAAATCAGGATGGCTTCATGGCCCTCCCAATAGAAACGATGCTGGTGCCAATATTCCAAATCCGAATAACATGTCTTTCGCAAACACCAGCACTGATTCTATTGGGGAAGGTTGCCGAGAGATTTTGTTATCAAAGCTCCCATTGTAGCCGCAATAGGCACACAAAAAATTGCTAGAGCCCCAAGCACCCACCTCTTGGCTATAGACAAGGGCTCACCATTAGATCAACTTTGAAATCGCAGAACAGACATGGTGTAGAATGGCAATCGCTGCCAAGTCTCTTCTATAGTTACGTCAGTCGAGTGATCGAAGAAGGTGATCTAACAGAGGGTCCAAGCATAGGAATTCGTTGGGGGATTCGCGCCAATGGTATAAATTTATGCAATACCAGAGCAACACCAGATGGAGGTGCTAGACGAGGGCTCCCATTTTAGATTGAGTTTTAAAATCACCAAGTAGACATGGTGAGGGCTCCCATTTTAGATCTAAAGGAGAGTCTAGGAAAAGCACCCTCGAGGGTGGCCTTCATGCCCCTCTAATTGATTCAACGTCGGCATCCACCATTTCAAAATCTGACATATCCATCCACCCTAACAGCAAAGTTGAATCAATGAGGGGGGCAAGGGAGAGGCTCGCGGCAACCACCTCTCCCATTGTAGCCGCGATAGGCATGCAAAAAATTTTGCTAGAGCACCAAGCACCCACCTCATGCCTATAGACAAGGGCTTGCCATAAGATCAACTTCGAAATCGCAGAACAAACGCAGTGTAGAATGGCAACTGCTGCCAAGTCTCTTCCGTAATTGTGTCGGTCAAGTGATCAAAGAAGGTGATCTAAGAGAGGGTCCAAGCATAGGCATTCGTTGGGGGATTTGTGCCGATGGAAAAAATTTATGCAATACCCGAGCAACACCAGACGAAGGTGCTAGACAAGGGCTCCCATTTTAGATCAGGTTTTAAAATCACCAAGTAGACGCAGTGAGCGCCGACAACCGCTGCCAAACCTTTTTCCAAAATTGTGCCAGCTGAGTGACAAGAAAACATGATCTAAAGGAGAGTCCAGGAATAGCACCCTCGAGGGTGGGCTTTATGCCCCTCTAATTGATTCAACGTTGGTGTCCACCATTTCAAAATCTAACATATCCATCTGCCCTGACAGCGGCGTTGAATCAATGAGGGTGAGTTCATGCCCCTAAAAGATTGTCATCTATTAGGAGATGTGAGTTCATGGAGCCAAGGGACTGAAATGGTCATCGAGCTCATCCGATCAACTGGATGAATTTCACCTTGAAGGGGGCCCAATCCAAAAGTTCCAGAGGTCATCTCCTGGAACTCTCAAGAACAAGGGTCATCTTACATGCAAACTCTGCTACTATGCAAACATAGGTTGCAATTAAAGAGAAATTGCGAGGCCATCACAATGGCTCAAGGCCAATGCTCCGACTCAGTCAATTTTCTCTTGCAATGACCATGCTGCCATTCACAAAGAGATCTGCCCATTCACTTGTGATGCAACGCACAATCCAAGTGCTAGACGTGAGCTCGCCCTTGAAAGAAAGACCACTTTCCAAGACATCCCCCGATGACACATTGGAATGACAACCGCTATCGAACCATTCCCAATGTTGTGCCGATCAGTTGGCATAGAGGCAACCTTAGGGAGCTCCCGCGTAGCAATCGGGATGTGCTTTCGTACTCATCTCTCACAAAAACCAATGTTAGCTGTGAACAAATTTAGAATCCAAGGCTCGTATCCATCAATATCATCGGCATTGGGTCTATATATTCAAAGGCCACGGAGAGGTTCCGATAAGAGAAGCTCCCCTACTCACCCGCACAAACATCCCAAATGCTAGACACAAGATCTCGCCCTTAGCATCGCTCTCCAGATCGCCTCAATGACACATTGGAACGACAACCACTGTCGAACAACTCCCAAATTTGTGCCGATGGAGTGAGAAAGAAGAGCAACTTTTGGGAGCTGCGCATAGCAAATGGGCTGCTACTTCATTCCACTCTTATATATAGATCCGATGTTGTTGATTTCATTTGGAATCCGAGGCTGCATTCATCCTTGCTCACACAAGCAATGGCCCTTTTCATCGAATGGCCACGGGGAGCTTCCGATTAAAAAGGCTCCCTTGTCACTTGTGATGCGTAGCCCAACTGCTAGATGACTGCTCACCGTTCAAATCGCTGCCCAGGCAACCACCACAACGGCACCATTGGAATGACAACCACTGTCAAACCATTCTGAAAATTTTGCGCCAAAGAAGTTGTTGCAAAGAGAATGACTCTGGGGAGAGAGCACTCGCATAGCAAAATCAGGATGGCTTCACGGCCCTTCCAATAGAAACGATGTTGGTGCCAATATTCGAAATTCGAATAACGTATCTTTCTCGAACACCAGCACCAATTCTATTGGGGAGGGTCACCGAGAGCTTTTGTTATCAAAGCCTCCCACTGTAGCCGCAATAGGCAGGAAAAAAATATTGCTAGAGCGCCAAGCACCCACCTCATGGCTAGAGACAAGGGCTCGCCATTAGATCAACTTCGAAATTGTAGAACAGACGTGCTATAGAATGGCAACCGCTGCCAAGTCTCTTCCATAATTGCATCATTCGAGTGATCGAAGAAGGTGATCTAAGAGACGGTCCAAGCGTAGGCATTCATTGGGGGATTCGCGTCGATAGCAAAAATTCATGCAATACCTGAGCAACACCGGACGGAGGTGCTAGATGAGGGCTCCCGTTTTAGATCAAGTTTTAAAATCACCAAGTAGATGTGGTGAGGGCTAGCAACCGCTGCCAAACCTTTTTTCGAAATTGCGCTAGCTGAGTGATAAGAAAACATGATCTAAAGGAGAGTCGAGGAATAGCACCTCGAGGGTGGGCTTCATGCCCCTCCAATTGATTCAACGTCGGTGTCCACCGTTTCAAAATTTGACATTTCCATCCACCTTGACACCGGTGTTGATGTGCTTTAGTACCCATCTCTCACAAAAACCAATGTTAGCTGTGAACAAATTTAGAATCCAAGGCTCATATCCATCGATATCGTCGGCACTGGGTCTATATATTCAAAGGCCACTGAGAGGTTCCGATAAGAGAAGCTCCCTTGCTCGCTCGCAAAAACATCCCAAATGCTAGACACAAGCTCCCGCCCTTAGCATCGCTCTCCAGATCACCGCAATGACACATTGGAATGACAACCACTGTCGAACAACTCCCAGATTTGTGCTGTTCGAGTGAGAAAGACGAGCAACTTAGGGGAACCGTGCATAGCAAACGGGCTGCTGCTTCATTCCGCTCTTATATATAGATCCGATGTCATTGATTTTGTTTGGAATCCAAGGCTGCATTCATCCTTGCTCACACAAGAAATGATTCTTCTCATCGAATGGTCACGGGGAGCTTTCGATTACAAAGCTCCCGTGTCACCCGTGATGCGTAGCCCAACTGCTAGATGATGGCTCGCCCTTCAGATCGCTGCCCAGGTAACCACCACAACAACACCATTGGAACGACAACCGCTGCTGAACCATTCCGAAATTATTTTGCCAAAGAAGTTGTTGCAAAGAGAATGACTCTGGGGAGAGAGCCCTCGCATAGAAAAATTAGGATGGCTTCACGGTAGCTGGATGGGATTTGAATTCATGGAGCCAAGGGAGTGAAATGATCATCGATCTCATCCGATCAACTGGATGAATTTCACCTTGAAGGTATTGGGACTAAAAATTGCATGCTTCATTTTTAGTCACATCTCAAGAATTTTGAAAAAATCAAGCCCTTAAATGCTTTTAAATGAGATTGTATTTGGTTGTCGGTCTGGGGCCTAAGAGGTGTTTAATGTTTCTAACACCTTTCATTTAGTGCGTCTATGTGTTCTATGAAGTTAAACTGACATTTTGAACCATTCTACGAAGTCCCATTTTGAGCTAGTGTCAAAATTTGCAATTCTGCCCAAGTGTCAAATAGCGACCAGAGGCCCAGTTTGCATTTGAATATCTTTTACTCAGGAATGTTTCATGACCTGCCACTTTGGGAATGTTTAGTTTTCATAAAAAATAACCTATGTTTCAATTTTCAAGTCATTTCAAATCCTTTTGACTAGGTTTTGCACCCCCCAAAGTTGGTCATTTACTGTTTTGTGCATTTGACTAGTTGTTCACAATTCTGGGAAGCCCTGTTCGACCAATAATATCTTTGACCCAGTTGACCCAAATGAAAAAAATTCTTTTTGCATTGTGTTCTAGGGGTAAGACACTTCATATGTTCCAATTTTGAGATCATGTCGAATCTATTTGATCAGTTTGCTAACATGATCAAAAACCCAGTTTGCATTGTTTTGTTACGGCTAAGGTATCCAGATTGATCCGTACCCCTGTTCGGCATGTTATAACTTTGATCCTGTGATTGGTAAGCCTAATTGAATTGTACCATTGTGTTGTGTCCTGAAAATCCTTGAAGTATGCCAGTTCTTAAGTCGTGACAAATCCATTTACATACTTTCTTATGTCCGTACATTTGCCAAAAACCACTTTTTGACACATTTTCCAGTTAAAATTTCCAAGTGCCTGTTTTCGAAAATTCGCCAAATGTGCCCTGTGATTCATCATGAACCCAAAACATGGAATTATATTCTCTTCATGGCAAAGAACTTATATCCTAGTTTTCAGAACCCCAAGTGATCAATAACTCAGTTTATAATGCCGAACCCAAGCCTAGTTTATGTTTTTTAACATTGTTTGCCTGCAGGGTAATTGAAGTATGGATGTTCGGCAATTAAAATCTCTTGACCCGGAATTCATCATGGGCTAAAAATTTATAGTGTGATAGAGTATGTAGGATTGAACACTCATGTCGATTTGCATGGCCTGGTTACATGATCGAATCAATTTTTAAGGCCACCTAGCGAGTCTCTAGATTCAAATTCACAATTTGCAAAAATTGACTAAAATTGGTCATGGCGAATGTCTTATTCAGCAAAAGTGTTTTCTTGCCAGTCACAAGTCTCCAGTTTGCAGATTAAAAAAGATATTATGAGAATGAAGTACAATCCTCTTCCTATTTTGCTACATCTGCAACAGAGAGAAATAGGTGGTGATTGAGCTCTCATATGCAAGAGTCCATAAACAAGCCAACGCAAATTGGAAGGAGCATTCAGCAGGAGTCATGTTTTTAAGAGAAACCTCACACAAGGAAATGAGAGGAGACGTTATGTACAAAAGGAAGAAATCCTGGGCACTTATCTGGAAAATGCAGTTAAAAGGCAGCAAGGGAAGTAGAAACACATGTCTTGCATGAGGTAACAAGTGAAAGCGCAAATTTTTAAGCAGGAGATCCCAACGTCCAAGCTAAGAAAATGCAGTCAAAGGGGCAGGAAAGCCCATACAAAGACACAGAGAAGGCGCTAAAGAAAGGTGTAGCTTAGTATATGATCTCCAGCGTTGGAAGAAAAATGGATGGTTAAATATAAACAGTCATGCTGAAAATGAAGATGGAGCCACATTTTTAAGGAAACAACAGTTTTGTTGAAGAGATAACGCTGAGAAAGATCGAATCCATGGTGAAAGAATAAGAGCCAGGCGTTAAAAGAAAGCTCTAGCAACATAGAAAGAGGGATGGAGCTGGCAAGATGACTCACACAAATAAAAAGAAACATGGATAAAATGCACAGCGCATAGACATTTTATGGAAAGGGGCCTAAACATGTTTTATCCCACATTCATTATGTGGTGCATGTTTTTAGTTTTTAAATGCAACTACACGGGTATATTAAGATGTCTCAAGATAGAAGGCTTTTGTGAAAGCCAAAGCTCGTGCATGGGGCCATGGTCAACCGTTGGCAACAACGTAAAGATGTGATGTAAGCATGATGAAGGCATGATTTTGGACGGATGCACATGTGCGCTGATGTGGCAAGTTGAGAAACGGATGCAAGGAGACGGTGCCACATGGCAGATCGTGTGATCGTCGTTATCTCGCCAAGAGAAAATGCTCACCAGTTAGCCATAGCGAGATGGCGACGCTGATGTGGCATGGGTGACTTGGCACAATGAGGTGGTAGAATAGAGGACCAGTTAGAATGTGACACGTGTCAAGCTTTGTCAAACCTAGTTTGACCCGAGAGAAAATGAGGAGAAATTTTAGACTTTTCAAATTTTAATATTTTATTATTGTTTTTTCTCAAATCTCACGTCAGGTTCATTTTAATAAAGTTTGAAACTTTATATAGTTTAAACTATATGAAAGTTTTAAATTTTGCAAAAATATATGTTTCAAACCACTGAGTAGAGGCTTGATTTTCAAACGGCCATATCTGGGGCAAATTTTAACCGAATTGGGCACTCCAATATACCGTTGGAATCGGGAGAAGACGAACTTTCAGATTTTGAAGTCAGTTTTTGCACAGGTATCAGTCAATTTGAGCTACACGAGGTTTTCTAATAGGTACCTAAGGTGCAACCATATTCATACTAGGAAGTTCAGATTTGTTTTTTTTTTTGTCAAGATAGTGACCTGGATATCAATAGAAGGCAATGGAATTGCAGTTAGGGTTGAATTTGTTTTGATTTACTCAGTAAAAACTCATTTTCACTGGCTTTTTCATGGGGCAATCAAATATTTTGGCAAGTAAAGGGTTTTCATCATTAGGCAAGGATATTTTGCAAGTTTGTTACAGGTTAATGATAAAACAAAATCAGATCAAAAGGGATGAAAGAAGAAAGAGGTTTTTCAGTTACAGAGGATTGGATTTCAAGTGGACACCTGGCAATTGCATATCAGATCCGGGAATTCATTTCTTGCTATATCTTTCTTTCTTTTTTCATTTTGTAGGGGTTCCAGTTTTTGCACTGAGAAACCATTCTTCAGCATTTCTTCTTGTATTGAACAGCATTTTAAGTTTTGCAGATAGTTATTTTCTGTTAGGTGATCTATGAGTTATTTTTTGTACATTTCATGTATTTGATTTCAAGGAAAACAAATAAAGTGCAGCAAAAGTTTGAAGTTCAGTTTGAATCTTGTCTCCTGATTATGGCTCTGTTATTTCTTCTAATTTGTGATCAAAGAGCATGAATTAGGTTGCATTACATTTTGAAATGTATGTGGTTAAAATGTCTTGCTTATGGAACAAAGAACCATGTAATTTCTTGATATTTGTCACAGGGTTTGCAGATTTCATGATAGGATTTTCTGAGTATGAGATTCATTCTGTAGCAGATGTCTATTCACAAGGTGAAAGATAGATCAGGGATCTTAATGTAGAGATACGTTTGAGGTTTCCAAGAGATGTATGGTTATGATTCATTTAATTGCCCAATAGATAAGGCACTAGTCAGAGATAGGATCATTAAGTTCTGTTGTTCATACTTGGGTCTTGCTGTTATCAACATATTAAATCAATTTTCCCTTTTATGTTGAAAGCTACTCAATGTTAACCCACACTTAGCTTGCCAGTTTCATGAGTTATGTTCTTAGCTAGTTCATGCTTATGATTCCTGGTTGAGTATAGAAGAAATAAGGGTTTTATCTGCTTCATATTAGATTCAGTGTATGCTTTGACAACTGGTACCATATAAAGAATCTACAGGTCTACCTGCCTAGGTTTTGCAGAGCCTGAAGTAGAAGAAGGGTCATGCCTTATAGTTGGCCTGGTGTCTGAATGGATGTGTTGATAATGGGAGTTAGCTGCCCCTAGATGCATCTTGTTCTCATTAGGGTAATTGGAAATGGGTAACATTTTCAAACACCAACAGAAGGGGCCCAATCCAAAAGTTTCAGAGGTCATCTCCTGGAACTGTCAAGAACAAAGGCCAATCTTACACGCAAACTCTGCTACTGCGTAAACATAGGTTGCAATTATAGAGAAATTGCAAGGCCGTCACAATGGCCCGAGGCCAATGCTCCGACTACTAAGTCAATTTTCTCTTGCAATCACCATGCCGCTGTTCATAGAGAGATCTCCCCATTCACTTGTTACGATGCACAATCCAAGTGCTAGACGCAGCTCGCCCTTGAAAGTCCGCATTCCAAGACATCCCGATGACACATTGGAATGACAATCGCTGTCGGACCATTCCCAATGTTCTGTCAATCGAGTTGGCACAGAGGCGATCTTAGGGAGCTCCTGCGTATCGATCGGGAAGTGCTTTCATACCCATCTCTCACAAAAACCAATGTTAGCTAAACAATTTTAGAATCCAAGGCTCGTATCCATCGATATCGTTGGCACTGGGTCTATATTCAAAGGCCATGGAGAGGTTCCGATAAGAGAAGCTCCCCTGCTCGCTTACACAAACATCCCCAAATGCTAGACGCAAGCTCCTGCCCTTAGCATCGCTCTCCAGATCACCGCAATGACACATTAGAATGATAATCCCTGTCGAACAACTCTCGAATTTGTGCCGATGGAGTGAGAAAAAAGAGCCAGATCGGGTCGAAGAAAATGGCTAAGCCAGATCAGGTCAGCCAGCATGGCTCGGCCACCATTTTTTGCCGAGAGCTTTCGATATTAAAGCTCCCATGTAGCCGCGATAAGTGCACCATGACAAATTGCTAGAGCGCCAAGCACCCATAGCAAATTGCCATTATACCAAGCAACGCTGGAGTGCTAGACAAGGGCTCACGTTTAGATCAAGTTTTAAAATCACCAAAAAGACACACCATGGATTGGCAACCGCTGCCTCACCTCTTCCAAAATTGAGTCATTGGAAAACATGATCTAAAGGAGAGCTGAGGAAAAGCACTGAGATCACTTCATGCCCCTTTCATTGATTCAACATCAGCATACACCGTTTGAAAACCCAACAATCCAATCCGCCTAGATACCAATGTTGAATCAATGAAAGGGGCATGGGAGAGGCTCGCGGCAACAACCTCTCCTATATAAGCTATTAGTGTGAGGCTCGCTCTGCATTAGAAATCTGCAATAGCACGGACAACTCCCTTAAAAATCCAATTCAACAAAAAATGTGACCGAATAGCCATCCATGACACCGTTTTTGGAGCTCACCCAAAACGAGATCAGGTCGGCCAGCACGGTGACTTGCTGACTTGGTGAGAGTACTTGGAACTGTCAAGAACAAAGGTCAATCTTACATGCAAACTCTGCTACTGTGCAAACATAGTTTGCAATTATAGAGAAATTGCAAGGCCGTCACAATGGCCCGAGGCCAATGCTCCGACTACTAAGTCAATTTTCTCTTGCAATCGCAATGCTGTCATTCACAAAGAGATCTCCCCATTCACTTGTGATGATGCACAATCCAAGTGCTACACGCGAGCTCGCCCTTGAAAGGCCACATTCCAAGACATCCCAATGACACATTGGAATGACAAACGCTGTCGAACCATTCCCAATGTTCTGCCAATCGAGTTGGCACAGAGGCGATCTTAGGGAGCTCCCGCGTATCGATCAGGAAGTGATTTCATACCCATCTCTCACAAAAACCAATGTTAACTGAACAATTTTAGAATCCAAGGCTCGTATCCATCGATATCGTCGGCACTGGGTCTATATTCAAAGGCCATGGAGAGGTTTCGATAAGAGAAGCTCCCCTGCTCGCTTGCACAAACATCCCCAAATGTTAGACGCAAGCTCCCACCCTTAGCATCGCTCTCCAGATCACCGCAATGACACGTTGGAACGATAATCACTGTCGAACAACTCCCAAATTTGTGCCAATGGAGTGAGAAAGAAGAGCCAGATCAGGTCGATGAAAATGGCTAAGCCAGATCAGGTCGGCCAGCATGGCTCGACCACCATTTTTCGTCGAGAGCTTTCGATATTAAAGCTCCCATGTAGCCGCGATAAGTACACCATGAATAATTGCTAGAGCGCCGAGCACCCATAGCAAATTGCCATTATACCAAGCAACGTCGGAGTGCTAGACAAGGGCTCATGTTTAGATCAAGTTTTAAAATCACCAAAAAGACATACCATGGATCGGCAACCACTGCCTCACCTTTTCAAAAATTGAGTCATCGGAAAACATGATCTAAAGGAGAGCTGAGGAAAAGCACTGAGATTGCTTCATGCCCCTTTCATTCATTCAAAATCAACATACACCGTTTGAAAACCCACCAATTTGATCCGCCTAGACACCAATGTTGAATCAATGAAAGGGGCATGGGAGAGGCTCGCGGCAATAACCTCTCCTATATAGCACGGACAACTACCTTAAAAATCCAATTCAATGAAAAATGTGACCAAACAGCCATCCACGACACCATTTTTGGAGCTCGGCCAGATCGGTTCGGCCAGCATGGCTCTCCCAGATCGGCTCAGCCAGCATGGCTCAGCCAAAATGGCTCACCCAGATCGGCTCGGCCAGCATGGCTCACCCAGAACGGCTCACCCAGATCGGATCGACTAGCATGGATTGGCCAGAATGGCTCGCCTAGATCGGCTCACCCAGATCAGCTCACCCAGATCGACTCGGCCAGCATGGCTCGGCCAGAATGGCTCGCCCAGATCGGCTCGGCCAGCATGGCTCGGCCAGAATGGCTCACCCAGATTGGCTCACCCAGCATGGCTCACCTAGATTGGGTCGGCCAGCATGGCTCGCCCAGATCAGGTCATCCAGAATGGCTCGCACAGATCGGCTCGGCCAGCATGGCTCGGCTAGAATGGCTCGGCCAGATCGGGTCAGCGAGGATGGCTTGCCTAGATTGGCTCGGCTCGACTGGCTCGCCCACCATTTTTCAAGCACACTACCTCCCCTATATAAGCTATTAGTGCAAGGCTTACTCTACATCAAAAATGTACATTCAGTGCACAAGTACCTTAAAACCCAATTCAATGAAAAATGTGACCGAATAGCCATCCATGACCCCATTTTTCATGAGGCTGTCAACAGAGACAAAGATTGGCATTGGATAGGCGATTTGATTGCATCAGTGAGGGGGGTAAATTGATCAATTTTTGGAGACCAACTAGAATGGCTCGACGACCATTTTATATCGCAAGCTACCCAATTTGAGAATTATGACTCAAGTAGAATGGCTCGGGTACCCATTTTACGAACTTAAAGAGTTGACTTGGTGGGCCGACCTGGCAGGGTGACTTGATGAAAAAACTTAAAGAGTCGACTTGGTGAGAGTACTTGGTGGGCCGACCTGGCAAGGTGACTTGATGAACTAACTTAAAGAGTCGACTTGGTGAGAGTACTCGGTGGGCTGACCTGGTCACGTGACTTGATGAACGAACTTAAATAGTCGACTTGGTGGGCCGACTTGGCTGGGTGACTTGATGAACAAACTTAAAGAGTCGACTTGGTGGCTCGAACTAGCGGGGTGACTTGGTGAGAGTACTTGGTGGGCTGAGCTAGTAGGGTTACTTGATGAATGAACTTAGAGAGTCGACTTCGTGAGAGTACTTGGTGGGTCGAACTGGCAGGGTGACTTGATGAATGAACTTAAAGAGTCGACCTGGTGAGAGAACTTGGTGGGCTGAGCTAGTGGGGTGAATTGATGAATGAACCTAAAGATTCGACTTTGTGAGAGTACTTGGTGGGCCGACCTGGTGGGGTGACTTGATGACCAAACTTAAAGGGTTGACTTGGTGAGAGTACTTGGCGGGCTAACCTGGCGGAGTGACTTGATGAACGAACTTAAAGAGTCAACTTGGTGAGAGTACTTGGTGGGGTGACCTGATGAACAAACCTAAAGAGTCAACCTGGTGAGAGTACTCGGTGGGCCGACCTCGCGGGGTGACTTGGTGAGCAAACTTAAAGAGTCGACTTGGTGAGAGTAGTTGGTGGGCTGACCTGGCGGGGTGACTTGACGAACGAACTTAAAGAGTCAACTTGGTGGGCCAACTTGGCAGAGTGACTTCATGAACGAACTTAAAGAGTCCTCTTGGTGGGCCAACCTAGCGGGGTGACTTGATGAATGAACTTAAAGAGTCGACTTGGTGAGAGTAATTTGTGGGCTGACCTGGTGGGGTGACTTGATGAATGAACTTAAAGAGTCGACTTGGTGGGGTGACTTGATGAACGCACTTGAAGGGTCGACTTGGTGGGGTGACTCTATGAACGGACCTAAAGAGTTGACTTGGTGAGAGTACTTGGTGGGGTGAATTGATGAAAGGACTTAAAGAGTCGACTTGGTGAGAGTACTTGGTGGGGTGACTTGATGAACGCACTTGAAGAATCAACTTGGTTAAAGTACTTGGTGGGGCGACTTGATGAACGGACTCAAAGAGTCAACTTGGTGAGAGTACTTGGTGGCTCAACTTGATGAGCAGACTTAAAGAGTCAACTTGGTGAGAGTACTTGGCGGGTTGAACTGATGAACAGACTTAAAGAGTCGACTTGGTGGGAGTACTTGGTGCGCCGACCTAGTGGGGTGACTTTATGGATGGACTTAAAGAGTCAACTTGGTCAGAGTACTTGTTCTGGTGACTTGATGAACGGACTTGAAGAGTCGACTTGGTGGGGTGACTTGATGAAAGGACTTAAAGAGTCGACTTGGTGAGAGTACTTGGTGGGGCGACTTGATGAACGGACTTAAAGGGTCGACTTGGCGGGGTTACTTGATGAACGGACCTAAAGAGTTGACTTGGTGAGAGTACTTTGCGGGGTGAACTGATGAACGGACTTAAACAGTCGACTTTGTGGGAGTACTTGGTGGGCCGACCTAGTGGGGTGACTTGATGAACGGACTTATAGAGTGGACTTGGTTAGAGTAGTTGTTCTGGTGACTTGATGAAAGGACTTAAAGAGTCAACTTGGTGGGGTGACTTGATGAACGAACTTAAAGGGTCGACTTTGTGGGGTGACTTGATGAACGGACCTAAAGAGTTGACTTGGCAAGAGTACTCGGTGGGGTGACCTGATGAAAAGACTTAGAGAGTCGACTTGGTGAGAGTACATGGTGGGCTGACCTAGTTGGGTGACTTCATGAACTGACTTAAAGAGTCGACTTGGTGAGGTGACTTGATGAACGGTCCTAAAGAGTTGACTTGGTGAGAGTACTTGGTGTGGTGACTTGATGAACAGACTTAAAGAGTCGAATTGGTGAGAGTACTTGGTGGGGTGACTTGATGAACATAGTTAGTGAGTCAACTTTGTGAGAGTACTTGGTCGGGTGACTTGATGAGCGCACTTGAAGAATCAACTTGGTTAGAATACTTGGTGGGGTGACTTGATGAACGAACTTAAAGATTCGACTTGGTGGGCCGACCTGGCAGGGTGACTTGATGAACGAACTTAGAGAGTCGACTTGGTAAGAGTACTTGGTGACTTGGTGGGCTGACTTGGCCGAGTGACTTGATGAACAAACTTAAAGAGTCGACTTGGTGAGAGTACTCGGTGGGCTGACCTGGTCACGTGACTTGATGAATGAACTTAAAGAGTCAACTTTGTGGGCCGACTTGGCCGGGTGACTTGATGAAAAAACTTAAAGAGTTGACTTGGTGGGTCGAACTAGCAGGGTGACTTGGTGAGAGTACTTGGTGGGCTGACCTGGCAGGGTGACTTGATGAACGAACTTAGAGAGTCAAATTCGTGAGAGTACTTGGTGGTTCGAACTGGCGGGGTGACTTGATGAATGAACTTAAAGAGTCAACCTGGTGAGAGAACTTGGTGGGCCGAGCTGGCGGGGTGAATTGATGAACGAACCTAAAGAGTCGACTTTGTTAGAGTACTTGATGGGCCAACCTGGCGGAGTGACTTGATGACCGAACTTAAAGGGTCGACTTGGTGAGAGTACTTGGCGGGCCGACCTAGCGGAGCGACTTGATGAACGAACTTAAAGAGTCAACTTGGTGAGAGTACTTGGTGGGGTGACCTGATGAACAAACCTAAAGAGTCGACCTAGTGAGAGTACTTGGTGGGCCGACCTGGCGGGGTGACTTGGTGAGAAAACTTAAAGAGTTGACTTGGTGAGAGTAGTTGGTGGGCTGACTTGGCGGGGTGACTTGACGAATGAACTTAAAGAGTCAACTTGGTGGGCCGACTTGGCAGAGTGACTTCATGAACGAACTTAAAGAGTCCACTTGGTGGGCCAACCTGGTGGGGTGATTTGATGAATGAACTTAAAGAGTCGACTTGGTGAGAGTAATTTGTGGGTTGACTTGGCAGGGTGACTTGCTGAATGAACTTAAAGAGTCAACTTGGTGGGGTGACTTGATGAATGCACTTGAAGGGTCGACTTGGTTGGGTGACTCTATGAACAGACCTAAAAAGTTGACTTGGTGAGAGTACTTGGTTTGGTGACTTGATGAAAGGACTTAAAGAGTCGACTTGGTGAGAGTACTTGGTGGGGTGACTTGATGAACGCACTTGAAGAATCGACTTGGTTAGACTACTTGGTGGGGCAACTTGATGAACAGACTCAAAGAGTCGACTTGGTGAGAGTACTTGGTGGCTCGACTTGATGAGCAGACTTAAAGAGTCAACTTGGTGAGAGTACTTGGCGGGGTGAACTGATGAACAAACTTAAAGAGTCAACTTGGTGGGAGTACTTGGTGCGCTGACCTGGTGGGGTGACTTTATGGATGGACTTACAGAGTTGACTTGGTTAGAGTACTTGTTCTGGTGACTTGATGAATGGACTTGAAGATTCAACTTAGTGGGGTGACTTGATGAAAGGACTTAAAGAGTCGACTTGGTGAGAGTACTTGGTGGGGCGACTTGATGAATGAACTTAAAGGGTCGACTTGGCGGGGTGACTTGATGAATGGACCTAAAGAGTTGAGTTGGTGAGAGTACTTGGCGAGGTGAACTGATGAACGGACTTAAAGAGTCAACTTGGTGGGAGTACTTGGTGGGCCGACTTGGTGGGGTGACTTGATGAATGAACTTATAGAGTCGACTTGGTGAGAGTAGTTGTTCTGGTGACTTGATGAAAGGACTTAAAGAGTCAACTTGGTGGGGTGACTTGATGAATGAACTTAAAGGGTCAACCTTGCTGGGTGACTTGATGAACGGACCTAAAGAGTTCACTTGGCGAGAGTACTCGGTTGTGTGACCTGATGAAAAGACTTAGAGAGTGTACTTGGTGGGCCGACCTGGTTGGGTGATTTTGTGACCTGACTTAAAGAGTTGACTTGGTGGGAGTACTTGTTGGGGTGACTTGATGAACGAACTTCAAGGGTCAACTTGGCGAGGTGACTTGATGAACGGTCCTAAAGAGTTGACTTGGTGAGAGTACTTGGTGTGGTGACTTGATGAATAGACTTAAAGAGTCTAATTGGTGAGAGTACTTAGCGGGGTGACTTGATGAACATAGTTAAAGAGTCAACTTGGTGAGAGTACTTGGTCGGGTGACTTGATGAACGCACTTGAAGAATTGACTTGGTTAGAGTACTTGGTGGGGTGACTTGATGAACGAACTTAAAGATTCAACTTGGTGGGCCGACCTGGCGGGGTGACTTATGAACTAACTTAGAGAGTCTACTTGGTGAGACTACTTGGTGACTTGGTGGGCCGACCTGGCTGGGTGACGTGATGAAAAAACTTAAAGAGTCGACTTGGTGAGAGTACTCGGTGGGCTGACCTTGTCACGTGACTTGATGAACGAACTTAAAGAGTCAACTTGGTGGGCTGACTTGGCCGGGTGACTTGATGAACAAACTTAAAGAGTCAACTTGGTGGGTTGAACTAGCGGGGTGACTTGGTGAGAGTACTTGGTGGGCTGACCTGGCAGGGTGACTTGATGAACAAACTTAGAGAGTCGACTTCGTGAGAGTACTTGGTGGGTCAAACTGGCGGGGTGACTTGATGAACGAACTTAAAGAGTTGACCTGGTGACAGAACTTGGTGGGCCAAGCTGGTGGGGTGAATTGATCAATGAACCTAAAGAGTCAACTTTGTGAGAGTACTTGGTGGGCTGACCTGGCGGGGTGACTTGATGACCGAACTTAAAGGGTCGACTTGGTGAGAGTACTTGGCGGGATGACCTGGTGGAGCGACTTGATGAATGAACTTAAAGAGTCGACTTGGTGAGAGTACTTGGTGGGGTGACCTGATGAACAAACCTAAAGAGTCGACCTGGTGAGAGTACTTGGTGGGCTGACCTGGCGGGTGACTTGGTGAGAAAACTTAAAGAGTCGACTTGGTGAGAGTAGTTGGTGGGCTGACCTGGCGGGGTGACTTGACGAACGAACTTAAAGAGTTGACTTGGTGGGCTGACTTGGCAGAGTGACTTCATGAACGAACTTAAAGAGTCCACTTGATGGGCTGACCTGGCAGGGTGACTTGATGAACGAACTTAAAGAGTCGACTTGGTGAGAGTAATTTGTGGGCTAACCTGGTGGGGTGACTTGATGAATGAACTTAAAGAGTCGACTTGGTGGGGTGACTTGATGAACGCACTTGAAGGGTCGACTTGGTGGGGTGACTCTATGAACGGACCTAAAGAGTTGACTTGGTGAGAGTACTTGGTGGGGTGACTTGATGAAAGGACTTAAAGAGTCAACTTGGTGAGAGTACTTGGTGGGGCACCTTGATGAACTCACTTGAAGAAACGACTTGGTTAGAGTACTTGGTGGGGTGACTTGATGAACGGACTCAAAGAGTCGACTTGGTGAGAGTACTTGGTGGCTCGACTTGATGAGCAGACTTAAAGAGTCAACTTGGTGAGAGTACTTGGCAGGGTGAACTGATGAACGGACTTGAAGAGTCGACTTGGTGGGAGTACTTGGTGCGCCAACCTGGTGGGGTGACTTTATGGATGGACTTAAAGAGTCGACTTGGTTAGAGTACTTGTTTTGGTGACTTGATGAATGGACTTGAATAGTCGACTTGGTTGGGTGACTTGATGAAAGGACTTAAAGAGTCGACTTGGTGAGAGTACTTGGTGGGGCGACTTGATGAACAGACTTAAAGGGTCGACTTGGCGGGGTGATTTGATGAAAGAACCTAAAGAGTTGACTTGGTGAGAGTACTTGGCGGGGTGAACTGATGAACGGACTTAAAGAGTCAACTTGGTGGGAGTACTTGGTGGGCCGACCTGGTGGGGTGACTTGATGAACGGACTTATAGAGTGGACTTGGTGAGAGTAGTTGTTCTGGTGACTTGATGAAAGGACTTAAAGAGTTGACTTGGTGGGGTGACTTGATGAACGAACTTAAAGGGTCAACTTTGCAGGGTGACTTGATGAACGAACCTAAAGAGTTGACTTGGCGAGAGTACTCGGTGGGGTGACCTGATGAAAAGACTTAGAGAGAGTACTTGGTGGGCCAACCTGGTTGGGTGACTTCATAAACTAACTTAAAGAGTCGACTTGATGGGGCGACTTGATGAACGAACTTCAAGGGTTGACTTGGCGAGGTGACTTGATGAACGGTCCTAAAGAGTTGACTTGGTGAGAGTACTTGGTGTGGTGACTTGATGAACAGACTTAAAGTGTAAAATTGGTGAGAGTACTTGGTGGTGTAATTTGATGAACATAGTTAAAGAGTCGACTTGGTGAGAGTTCTTGGTCGGGTGACTTGATGAACAAACTTAAAGAGTCAACTTGGTGAGAGTACTCGGTGGGCTAACCTGGTCACGTGACTTGATGAACGAACTTAAAGAGTCAACTTTGTGGGCCGACTTGGCTGGGTGACTTGATGAACGAACTTAGAGAGTCGACTTCGTGAGAGTACTTGGTGGGTTGAACTGGCAGGGTGACTTGATGAACGAATTTAAAGAGTCGACCTGGTGAGAGAACTTGGTGGGCCGAGCTGGCGGGGTGAATTGATGAATGAACCTAAAGAGTCAACTTTGTGAGAGTACTTGGTGGGCTGACCTGGCAGGGTGACTTGATTACCGAACTTAAAGGGTCAACTTGGTGAGAGTACTTGGCAAGCTGACCTGGCGGAGCGACTTGATGAACAAACTTAAAGAGTCGACTTGGTGAGAGTACTTGGTGGGGTGACCTGATGAACAAACCTAAAGAGTCGACCTGGTGAGAGTACTAGGTGGGCCGACCTGGCAGGGTGACTTGGTGAGAAAACTTAAAGAGTCGACTTGGTGAGAGTACTTGGTGGCTCAAATTGATGAGTAGACTTAAAGAGTCAACCTGGTGAGAGTACTTGGCTCGATTTGAGCTGGGGTTGCTGACACGATTCGGGTTGAAATCTTTGGGTGTTAACCAAAGAAGGAAGAAGTTAACTACTTTTGGATCATGTACATGACTCGGGGCACCAAGTCGAGCATGGTGACATGAGTTGTGCAAAAAAATTGGAGGCAGTTAAGGCTCGACGCGATTTGAGTCGGGGTTAGGGTTCAAGTTGAAAACTTTGGGCATTAACTCCAAAAAAAAAAAAGGTTGACCTCTTTTGGACCACGTACATGACTCGAGGCACTTAGAATCAAGTCGAGCATGGTGACATGCATTGTGCGAAAAATTCAGAGGCATTCGAGTCGGGGTAGCCAACTCGATCTGAGTTCAAAACTTTGGGCGTTAACCAAAAAAATAAGATGACCGATTTTGGATCACGTACATGAGTCGTCTGCCCTCGCAAAAATTACAAAAGTCGGGGACCTGCCTGGAATTTGGAGTCGGAAGATTTTTCTGCCCTCACGAAAATTTACAAACCCCACCCGCTCGGAATTTGGACTTGGAAGATTTTTCCGGCCTCGCAGAATTTACAAACCCCACCCGCTCGAAATTTGGCACTTGGAAATTACGAAACCCTGCCCGCTCGAAATTTGGACTTGGAAGATTTTTCCACCCTCACAGAAATTGCAAACCCGACCCACATGGAAATTGCACTTGGAAGACTTTTTCGCACTCGCAGAAATCACAAATCCCCACCCGCGGGGAATTCGACACTTGGAGATTTTTCCACCCTTTCAAAAATTGCAAACCCCACCAGCTCAAAATTTGGGACTCGGGAGATTTTTTTCCCCCTCATGGAAATTTTACAAAACCCCACTCGCCCGAAATTTGGCACTCGGGAGATTTTTCTGCCCTGGCAGAAATTTCTACAAAACCCCTCCCTCCCATCCGAAATTTGGCACTCGAGAGATTTTTTCCGCCCTAGCGGAAATTGCAAACCCCACCCACCAGGAATTTGGCACCTGGGAGATTTTTACGCCCTCACAGAAATTGCAAACCCCACCTGCTAGGAATTTGGCACCGTGGAGATTTTACGCCCTCGCAAAAATTGCAAACCCCACTTGCCGGGAATT
>CM053789.1:686708797-686736297 GCA_028749045.1 Cupressus sempervirens | reverse complement strand
TAGTCAACGCGAGCTGATAACTCGCGCTTACTAGGAATTCCTTGTTGAAGATCAATAATTGCAATGGTCTATCCCCATCATGATGCAATTTGGCAAGATTTCCCAAACCTTTTGGGCTAGGGATGGAAACTCATTGGTTGTATCAGTGTAGCGCGCATGTGGCCCAGAACATCTAAGGGCATCACAGACCTATTATTGCCTCAAACTTCCATGGCCTAGGAGGCCATAGTCCCTCTAAGAAGCTGGCCGCGAAGGGGAACCTCCACGTAGCTAGTTAGCAGGCTGAGGTCTCCTTCGTTAACGGAATTAACCAGACAAATCGCTCCACCAACTAAGAATGGCCATGCACCACCACCCATAGAATCAAGAAAGAGCTGTCAATCTGTCAATCCTTACTATGTCTGGACCTGGTAAGTTTCCTCGTGTTGAGTCAAATTAAGCCGCAGGCTCCACTCCTGGTGGTGCCCTTCCATCAATTCCTTTAAGTTTTAGCCTTGTGACCATACTCCCCCTGGAACCCAAACACTCTAATTTCTCAGAAGGTGCTGGCGCAGTCCTTAGAACAACATCCGTCGATCCCTAGTCGGCATCTTTTATGTTTGAGACTAGGATGGTATCTGATCGTCTTCGAGCCCCCAACTTTCGTTCTTGATTAATGAAAACATCCTTGGCAAATGCTTTCGCAGTGGTTCATCTTCCATAAATCCAAGAATTTCACCTCTGACAATGAAATACGAATGCCCCCGACAATCCTTACTAATCATTACTCCGATCCTGAAGGCCAATGAAATAGGACCATACTCCTATCACGTTATTCCATGCTAATGTATTCAGAGCATAGACTTGCTTTGAGCACTCAAATTTTTTCTAAGTAACGATGCCAGAACTCTGACCCAGCAAATTAAGGCCAGGAACATGCCGCCAGAAGAAGGGACGTGAGGGCCAGTGCAAACCCAGAAGGCAGACCGACCGTGACGACCCAAGGTCCAACTATGAGCTTTTTAACTGCAACAACTTAAATATACGCTATTGGAACTAGAATTACCGCGGCTGCTGGCACAAGACTTGCCCTCCAATGGATCCTTGTTAAGGGATTTAGATTGTACTCATTCCAATTACCAGACTCGATGAGCCCAGTATTGTTATTTATTGTCACTACCTCCCCATGTCAGGATTGGGTAATTTGCGCGCCTGCTACCTTCCTTGGATGTGGTAGCCATTTCTTAGGCTCCCTCTTTGAAATTGAACCCTAATTCTTCGTCACCCATCACCACCATGGTAGGCCTCTATCCTACCATCGAAAGTTGATAGGGCAGAAATTTGAATGAAGAGTTGCCAGCACAAAGGCCGTGCGATCCGTCGAGTTATCATGAATCACCGAAATAGCGGGCGAGCTCGTGCCAGCCTTTTATCTAATAAATGCATCCCTTCTGAGAGTCAAGATTTGGTGCACATATTAGCTCTAGAATTACTACGATTATCCAAGTAGCAAAGTACCATCTAAGAAACTATAACTAATTTAATGAGCCATCCGCAGTTTCACAGTCTGAAATAGTTCATACTTAGACATGCATGGCTTAATCTTTGAGACAAGCATATGACTACTGGCAGGATCGACCAGGTAGCTTCTAACAATGAGGGCACCCCCAAGACCTGCTAGAGCCAAGGGATGCCTGCCGCGATGGGAAACCAAAATTTGCATTCGCTCTGTCATGCATCCAAACATAATCCGCCGCACAAGCAACAAGAATGACGTTCACAGCACATGCAGGACTCGCATCGCTCAAAGATTTCACAAAAGAGGAAAGTTTCCCATCGTCGACCAAAGAGGGCCGAACAAGGAGCCTCGGTTCATAGGCACCTGGGAAGAACATCCCGTACAAAACCCTTTACCCTCAAACTCGCTGTCACCACTACTCGGAAAGAAGCCTCGAGTCTGTACGAGATGCACCATGCACGTAGCCACCTCAATTGTAAGGCCACTCAAAGACATCCATTTCCCAGGCATATGCCTCCTACATGCTTGTGAGGTGCACCCACATAGACAAAATCCTTCTTGATCACAAAAAATGTTTTCCCATGATGAAGAGCTGGTTGTCGAAGTGCCAACAGAGACCACCGTGCTGAAGGGTGAAGGGCCGTGCGAGTTGAAAACATGGCTGGTTATGCGATTGGCAGGGGAATTACTGTGCACGCAACCACCTCAATTATAAGGCCGCTCAAGGGCATCGTGTATAACACCCCCTGCGCACATTTATAGGTGATGAGAGCCTGCCCACATACACGGACATGTCTAACCTCTGGCAAATATCTCCTTTCCTAGCACAGCCTCGCTAACCATTCCCCGTGACACGTGATCTGCTAGCTCAGGTATAGAAAAGTTCCTATGGGTGAACACTCTCACACTAGCATTGTCAGACAAGCTTCAATCTCATGCACATGCACATATCAAAGAATTGCACTGCGAGGGAACCACCAGCGAGCACCCACATCTTAGCAAAAAGCATTCGTGCGATTTCTTCCCCTAGAAAGACACGTTGGGCCTGCACTTTTCGGAGCATTGCAAAGATGAGCGCTCTTGTTTGTAGGAGCCTGAGAAGAACATCTCGTAGAAACCCATTCCCCCAAAATGCTCAAATCACAAATGCTCGTAGCAGATTCGTAATGCAAAGATGTACACCGCACACACAATCGAGTAAGGACACTCAGAGACATACATTTCGTAGGCATATGCCCCCTACATGCTTTTTGGTGCACCCCGTACGAATGGCTATACTTCGACAAGCCCTCCCAAAATTTTGCATCTGAAGAGAGATGAAATGCCTTGGGCTTTTTGTCCACATAATGCAAACACCGAACGCTCTCTTTAGGGGGGAGCTGAAGAAGAGTATCTCTCGCAGAACCCATGAGCTGCAGCCATTCAGATCACACAGGGCAGGACAAGGCATGGAGAGTTTTCGCATCCAAAAAAAAATTATCGGTAATACTCTACACTTCTACTAGCCCAGACCACAAAGGCTGTCATGATAGTGCCATGCACTTCTATAGGATGAGACAGTGAAGAGGCGAGCACACACCGAGAATGCACTAGTGAATAAATTATGTGGCAACCAAACCTTTCGTCAGCCCCCCTCTCAATCCCAAGGCTCTACCAATCATAAAAAACATAGGGTGGAGAGTGGACCCTTGATGAAATTAGGGACGTTGAGCAATGCACCCGTGCAACCATCTCTTTTCTTCTTGCCCAAAATGCTCGAATCACAAATGCTCATAGCAAAGTCATAATGCAAAGATGTACACCATGCACACGACCGAGTAAGGACACTCAGAGACATCCATTTCCCAGGTATATGCCCCCTACACACTTTTTGGTGCACCTTGTACAAATGGCCATACTTCGACAAGCCCTCCCAAAATTTTGCATCTGAAGAGAGATGAAATGCCTTGGGCTTTTTTTCGACACAATGCAAACAATGAATGCTCTCTTTAGGGGGGAGTTGAAGAAGAGTATCTCCCGTAGAACCCATGAGCCGCAGCCATTCGGATCGCACAAGGTAGGACAGGGCATGTAGAGTTTTCGCATCCAAACAAAAATTATCGATAATACTCTACACTTCTACTGGCCTGGACCACAAAGGCTATCACGACAGTGCCATGCACTTCTGTAGGATGAGATAGTAAAGAGGTGAGCACGCATCGAGAATGCACTAGAAAATAAATTATGCGGCAACCAAACCTTTTGCCGGCCCCCCTCTCAATCCCAAGGCTCTACCAATCGGCAAAAACTTAGGGTGGAGAGTGGACCCTTGATGAAATTAGGGACATCAAGAAATGCACCGGTGCAACCATCTCTTTCCTTCTTGCCATCCGGGCAGGATAAAAATGCAATGATAGAACGTGCCAATGAGACGGGGCCCTTGGCTAAAAGATACAACTCCATACACACTCAGCAACAAGCACATCTTAGAATCAAACACCAAATGTGTAGTGTGTTGCAAGCCGTGCAGACACCTACATATAGGGTATATCCAACAAAACAAAGTGACAAGTACTTCCCACCAGCTCCGCCACAACGATATTATCAAGTGGGATATATACTCACCGCCACAGATTAATGACCATCATTACCGTCTTGGAATAGATACAAGCACATCGAGCTTCATCCGATCAACTGGATGAATTTCACCTTGAAGGGGTCCAATCCACAAGTTCCGGAGGTCATCTCCTGGAACTCTCAAGAACAAGGACCATCTTACATGCAAACTCTACTACTGTGCAAACATAGGTTGCAATTAAAGAGAAATTGCAAGGCTGTCATAATGGCCCGAGGCCAATGCTCTGACTAAGTCAATTTTCTCTTGCAATCACCATGCCACCATTCACAGAGAGATCTCCCCATTCACTTGTGATGCGACGCACAATCTAAGTGCTAGACATGAGCTCACCCTTGAAAGGACACTTTCCAAGGCATCTCCCAATGACACATTGGAACGAAAACCACTGTCGAACCATTCCCAATGTTGTCTCGATCGAGTTGGCACAGAGGCGACCTTGGGGAGCTCCCGCGTAGCAATCGGGATGTGCTTTCATACCCATCTCTCACAAAGACCAATGTTAGATGTGAACAAATTTGGAATCCAAGGGTTTGCATCCATCGATATCGTCGAAACTGGGTCTATATACAAAGGCCACGGAGAGGTTCCAAGAAGAGAAGCCCCCCCTGCTCGCTGGCACAAACATCCCAAATTCTAGACACAAGCTCCCGCCCTTAGCATCGCTCTCCAGATCATCGCAATGACACACATTGGAATGACAACCGCTATCGAACAACTCCCAAAATTGTGGCAACGGAGTGAGAAAGAGGAGCAACTTAGGGGAGAGGCGCATAGCAAATGGGCTGCTCCTTCATTCCGCTCTTATATACAGATCTGATGTCACTGATTTTGTTTGGAATCCTAGGCTGCATTCGTCCTTTCTGACATGAGCAATGGCTCTTCTGATCGAATGGCCATAGGGAGCTTCTAATAACAAAGGCTCCCTTGTCACTCATGATGCGCAGCCCAACTGCTAGACGACGGCTCGCCCTTCAGATCGCTGCCCAGGCAACCGCCACAACGGCACCATTGGAACGACAACCGCTACCAAACCATTCTGAAAATTTTGCACCAAAGAAGTTGTTGTGAAGAGAACGAATCTGGGGAGAGAGAACTTGCATAGAAAAATTGGGATGGCTTCATGACCCTCCCAATAGAGAAACGATGCTGGTGCCAATTTTCGAAATCCGAATAACGTGTCTTTCTCGAACACCAGCACCAATTCTATTGCAGAGGGTTGCTGAGAGCTTTTGTTATCAAAGCCTCCCATTGTAGCCGCAATAGGAACGCAAAAAAATTTGCTAGAGCACCAAGCACCCACCAACCTCATGGCTAGAGACAAGGGCTCGCCATTAGATCAACTTCGAAATCATAGAACAGACGCGGTGTAGAATGGCAACCACTGCCACATCTCTTCTGTTATTGTGTCAGTCGAGTGATCGAAGAAGGTGATCTAAGAGAGGGTCCAAGCGTAGGCATTCATTGGGGGATTTGCACCGATGGCATAAATTTATGCAATACCCTAGCAACACCGAACGAAGGTGCTAGACGAGGGCTCCTATTTTAAGATCATGTTTTAAAATCACCAAGTAGACGCGGTGAGGGCTGGCACCCGCTGCCAAACCTTTTTCCGAAATTGTGCCAGCTAAGTGACAAGAAAACACGATCTAAAGGAGAATCCAAGAATAGCACCCTCGAGGGTGGGCTTCATGCCCCTCTAATTGATTCAACGTCGGCGTCCACTATTTTAAAATCTGACATATCCATCCACCCTGAAGGCGTGTTGAATCAATGAGGGGGGCGCGGGAGAGGCTCGCGGCAACCACCTCTCCCATTGTAGCTGTGATAGGCATGCAAAAATTTTTGCTAGAGCACGAAGCACCCACCTCATGGCTATAGACAAGGGCTCGCCATCAGATCAACCTCAAAATCGCAGAATAGACGCGGTGTAGAATGGCAACCGCTACCAAGTCTCTTCCATAATTGCGTCGGTCGAGTGATCGAAGATGGTGATATAAGAGAGGGTCCAAGCGTAGGCATTCATTGGGGGATTCGTGCCAATGGCATAAATTTATGCAACACCCGAACAAAACTGGACGGAGGTGCTAGACGAGGGCTCCCATTTTATATCAAGTTTTAAAATCACCAAGTAGACGCGGAGAGAGCTAGCAAGTGCTGCCAAACCTTTCTCCGAAATTGTGCTAGCTAAGTGACAAGAAAACATGATCTAAAGGAGAGTCTAGGAATAGCACCCTCGAGGGTGGGCTTCATGCCCCTCTAATTGAGTCAACATCGACGTCCACCATTTCAAAATCTGACATATCCATCCGCCCTGACAGCGGTGTTGAATCAATGAGGGGGGCACGAGAGAGGCTCGCGGCAACAACCTCTCCCATTGTAGCCATGATAGGCACGCAAAAATTTTTTCTAGAGCACCAAGCACCCACCTCATGGTTATAGACAAGGGCTTGCTATTAGATCAACTTTGAAATTGCAGAACAGACGCGGTGTAGAATGGCAACCGCTGCCAAGTCTCTTCCATAGTTGCATCGGTCGAGTGATCGAAGAAGGTGATCTAAGAGAGGGTCCAAGAATAGGCATTCATTGGGGGATTTGCACTGATGGCATAAATTTATGCAATACCCGAGCAACATCGGACAGAGGTGCTAGATGAGGGCTCCCGTTTTAGATCAAGTTTTAAAATCACCAAGTAGATTAGGTGAGGGCTGGCAACCGCTACCAAACCTTTTTCCGAAATTGCGCTATTTGAGGGACAAGAAAACATGATCTAAAGGAGAGTCCAGGAATAGCACCCTCGAGGGTGGGCTTCATGCCCCTCTAATTGATTCAACGTTGGCATCCACCATTTCAAAATCTGACATATCCATCCGCCCTGATAGCGGCGTTGAATCAATGAGGGGGGCACAGGAGAGGCTCGCGGAAACCACCTCTCCCATTCTAGCTGCTATAGGCATGAAAAAAAATTTTCTAGAGTGCCAGGCACCCACCTCATGGCTATAGACAAGGGCTCGCCATTAGATCAACTTTGAAATCGCAGAACAGACGTGGTGTAGAATGGCAACCGCTGCCAAGTCTCTTTTGTAATTGTGTCGGTGAGTGATTGAAGAAGGTGATCTAAGAGAGGGTCCAAGCATAGGCATTCGTTGGGGGATTCGTGCCGATGGCAAAAATTTATGCAATACCCGAGCAACACCGGACGGAGGTGCTAGATGAGGGCTCCCATTTTAGATCAGGTTTTAAAATCACCAAGTAGATGCAGTGAGTGCCAGCAACCGCTGCCAAACCTTTTTCTAAAATTGTGCCAGCTGAGTGACAAGAAAACATGATCTAAAGGAGAGTCCAGGAATAGCACCCTCGAGGGTGGGCTTCATGCCAATCTAATTGATTCAACGTTGGCGTCCACCGTTTCAAAATATGACATATCCATCCATGTTGACAGCGGTGTTGAATCAATGAGGGGGGCATGGGAGAGGCTCGCGGCAACCACCTCTCCCATTGTAGCCATGATAGGCATGCAAAAAATTTTGCTAGAGCACCAAGCACCCACCTCATGGCTAGAGACAAGGGTTCACCATTAGATCAACTTCAAAATCGCAGAACAGACGCGGTGTAGAATGGAAACCACTGCCAAGTCTCTTCCATAGTTGCGTCGGTCGAGTGATCAAAGAAGGTGATCTAAGAAAGGGTCCAAGCATAGGAATTCATTGGGGGATTTGCGCTGATGGCATAAATTTATGCCATACCCAAGCAAAATCAGATGGAGGTCCTAGACGAGGGCTCCCGTTTTAGATCGAGTTTTAAAATCACCAAGTAGATGCGGTGAGGGCTCGCAACCGCTGCCAAACCTTTTTCCAAAATTGCACCAACTGAGTGACAAGAAAACATGATCTAAAGGAGAGTTGAGGAATAGCACATCGAGGGTGGGCTTCATGCCCCTGTAATTGATTCAATGTCGGCGTCCACCATTTCAAAAATTGACATATCCATCCTCCTTGACACCGGCATTGAATCAATGAGAGGGGCACGGGAGAGGCTCGCGGCAGCCACCTCTCCTATATAAGCTATTAGTGCGAGGCTTGCTCTACATTAGAAAATTGCAAAAACACTGACAACTGCCTTAAAAATCAAAATCCTTGAAAATTCAGACCAAACAGCCAATTGCGACCCAATTTTTTATGAGGTCGGTAGAGGAGCAAAAGATTGTCATCGGTTAGGAGATGTAAGTTCATGGAGCCAAGGGACTGAAATGGTCATCAAGCTCATCTGATCAACTGGATGAATTTCACCTTGAAGGGGGCCCAATCCAAAAGTTTCGGAGGTCATCTCCTGGAACTCTCAAGAACAAGGCCCATCTTACATGCAAACTCTACTACTGCATAATCTAAGTGCTAGACGCGAGCTCGCCCTTGAAAGAAAGACCACTTTCCAAGACATCCCCTGATGACACATTGGAATGACAACCATTGTCGAACCATTCCCAATGTTGTGCCGATTGAGCTGGCACAGAGGAGACCTTAGGGAGCTCCTGCGTAGCAATCGAGATGTACTTTCTTACCCATCTCTCACAAAAACCAATGTTAGTTGTGAACAAATTTAGAATCCAAGGCTCGTATCCATCGATATCATCAGCACTAGGTCTATATATTCAAAGGCCACAGAGAGGTTCCGATAAGAGAAGCTCCCTTGCTCGCTCGCACAAACATCCCAAATGCTAGACATAAGCTCCCGCCCTTAGCATCGCTCTCCAGATCGCCGCAATGACACATTGGAACGACAACCGCTATCGAACAACTCTCGAATTTGTGCCGATGGAGTGAGAAAGAAGAGCAACTTTGGGGAGCCGCGCATAGCAAACGGGCTTCTGCTTCATTCCCCTCTTATACATAGATCCGATGTCATTGATTTCGTTTGGAATCTAAGGCTGCATTCATCCTTGCTCACACAAGCAATGGCTCTTCTCATCGAATGGCCATGGGGAGCTTCTGATTACAAAGGCTCCCTTGTCACTCGTGATGCACAGCCCAACTGCTAGACGATGGCTCGCCCTTCAGATCGCTGCCCAGGCAACCACCAAAATGGCACCATTGGAACGACAACTGCTGCTGAACCATTTCCAAAATTTTGCGCTAAAGAAGTTGTTGCAAAGAGAACCACTCTAGGGAGAGAGCACTCGCATAGCAAAATTGGGATGGCTTCATGGCCCTTCCAATAGAAACGATGCTGGTGCCAATGTTCCAAATCTGAATAATGTGTCTTTCTTGAACACCAGCACCGATTCTATTGGGGAGGGTCATCGAGAGCTTTTGTTATCAAAGCCTCCCACTGTAGCCGCGATAGGCACACAAAAAATATTGCTAGAGCGCCAAGTACCCACCTCATGGCTAGAGACAAGGGCTCGCCATTAGATCAACTTCAAAATTGCAGAACAGAGGCACTGTAGAATGGCAACCACTGCCAAGTCTCTTTCATAATTGCGTCGGTCGAGTGATCAAAGAAGGTGATCTAAGAGAGGGTCCAAGAATAGGCATTCGTTGGGGGATTCTGGCCGATAGCAAAAATTCATGCAATACTTGAGCAACACTGGACGGAGGTGCTAGATGAGGGCTCCCGTTTTAGATCAAGTTTTAAAATCACCAAGTAGACGTGGTGAGGGCTCGCAACTACTGCCAAACCTTTTTCCAAAATTGTGCCAGCTAAGTGACAAGAAAACATGATCTAAAGGAGTGTCAAGGAATAGCACCTCGAGGGTGGGTTTCATGCCCCTCCAATTGATTCAATGTCGGTGTCCACCATTTCAAAGTATGACATTTCGATCTGCCTTGACACTGGCATTGAATCAATGAGAGGGGCACAAGAGAGGCTCACAGCAACAACCTCTCCTATATAAGCTATTAGTGTGAGGCTCGCTTTGCATTAGAAATTAGTGAACACACTGACATCCGCCTTAAAAGTCCAAATCATTGAAAATTCTGACGAAATAGCCATCCACGACCCAATTTTTTATTAGGTTGTCTAAGGAGCAAAAGATTGTCATCGGTTAGGAGATGTGAATTCATGGAGCCAAGGGACTAAAATGGTCCTCGAGCTCATTCGATCAACTGGATGAATTTCACCTTGAAGTGGCCCAATCCAAAAGTTCTGGAGGTCATCTCCTGGAACTCTCAAGAACATGGCCCATCTTACTTGCAAACTCTGCTACTGCACAAACATAGGTTGCAGTTAAAGAGAAATTGCAAGGCCATCACAGTGGCCTGAGGCCAATGCTTCGACTAAGTCAATTTTTTGTTGCAATCACCATGCCACCATTCATAGAGAGATCTCCCCATTCACTTGTGACGCGACACACAATCCAAGTGATAGACGCGAGCTCGCCCTTGAAAGGCCACTTTCCAAGACATCCCCTGATGACACATTGGAACGACAATCGCTGTCGAACCACTCCCAATGTTGTGCCAATCGAGTTGGCACAGAGGCGACCTTAGGGAGCTCCCGCAAAGCAATCGGGATGTGCTTTCGTACCCATCTCTCACAAAAACCAATGTTAGCTGTGAAAAAATTTAGAATCCAAGGCTCATATCCATCGATATTGTTGGCTTTGGGTCTATATATTCAAAGGCCACGGAGAGGTTTCGATAAGAGAAGCTCCCCTGCTTGCTCGCACAAACATCCCAAATGATAGACACAAGTTCTTGCCCTTAGCATCGCTCTCTAGATTGCCACAATGACACATTGCAATGACAACCGCTGTCGAGCAACTCTCAAATTTATGCCGATGGAGTGAGAAAGATGAGCAACTTTGGGGAGCCGCGCATAGCAAATGGGCTGCTACCTCATTCCGCTCTTATATATAGATCTAATGTCATTGATTTCATTCGGAATCTGAGGCTGCATTCGTCCTTGCTCACACAAGCAATGGCTCTTCTCATCGAATTGTCACGGGGAGCTTCTAATTATAAAGGCTCCCTTGTCACTCGTGATGCACAGCCCAACTGCTAGATGACGACTCGCCCTTCAGATCGCTGCCCAAGAAACCACCACAATGGCACCATTGGAACGACAACTGCTACCGAACCATTCCAAAATTATTTTGCCAAAGAAGTTGTTGCAAAGAGAACGACTCTGGGGATGGAGCCCTCGCATAGAAAAATCGGGATGGCTTCACGGTAGCTGGATGGGATTTGAATTCATGGAGCCAAGGGAGTGAAATGGTCATCAAGCTCATCCGATCAACTGGATAAATTTCACCTTGAAGGGGCCCAATCCAAAAGTTCTGGAGGTCATCTCCTGGAACTCTCAAGAACAAAGGCCAATGTTACATGCAAACTCTGCTACTGCACAAACATAGGTTGGAATTATAGATAAATTGCAAGGCCATCACAATGGCCCGAGGCCAATGCTCTGACTACTAAGTCAATTTTCTCTTGCAATCACCATGCCACCGTTCATAGAGAGATCTCCCCATTCACTTGTGATGACGCACAATCCAAGTGCTAGATGCGAGCTCGCCCTTGAAAGGCCGCATTCTAAGACATCTTGATGACACATTGGAACAACAACCACTGTCAAACCATTCCCAATGTTATGCCGATCGAGTTGGCACAGAGGCAATCTTAGGGAGCTCTCGCGTATTAATCGAGAAGTGCTTTCATACCCATCTCTCACAAAAACCAATGTTAGCTAAACAATTTTAGAATCCAAGGCTCGTATCCATCGATATCGTCGACACTGGGTCTATATTCAAAGGCCACGGAGAGGTTCTGATAAGAGAAGCTCCCCTGCTCGCTTGCACAAACATCCCCAAATGCTAGACGCAAGCTCCTGCCCTTAGCATCACTCTGCAGATCACTGCAATGACACATTGGAATGAAAATTGCTGTCGAACAACTCCCGAATTTGTGCCGATGGAGTGAGAAAGAAGAGCCAGATTGGGTTGATGAAAATGGCTAAGCCAGATTGGGTCGGCCAGCATGGCTCGGCCGCCATTTTTTGCCGAGAGCTTTTGATATTAAAGCTCCCATGTAGCCGCAATAAGTACACCATGAAAAATTGCTAGAGCGTCGAGCACCCATAGAAAATATCCATTATACCAAGCAAGGCCAGAGTGCTAGACAAGGGCTCACGTTTAGATCAAGTTTTAAAATCACCAAAAAGACATGCCATGGATCGGCAACCGCTGCCTCACCTCTTCAAAAATTGAGTCATCAGAAAACATGATCTAAAGGAGAGCCGAGGAAAAGCACTAAGATCGCTTCATGCCCCTTTCATTGATTCAACATCAGCATACACCATTTGAAAACAGAACAATCGGATCTGCCTAGATACCAATGTTGAATCAATGAAAGGGGCATGGGAGAGGCTTGCGGCAAAAACCTCTCCTATATAAGCTATTAGTGTGAGGCTCGCTCTGCATTAGAAATCTGTAATAGCATGGACAAGTCCATTAAAAATCTAATTCAATGAAAAATGTGACCAAACAGCCATCCATGACACTATTTTTGGAGCTCACCCAGAATGAGATAGGGTCAGCCAGCATGGTGACTTGCTGACTTGGTGAGAGTACTTGGAACTGTCAAGAACAAAGGCCAATCTTACATGAAAACTCTGCTACTACGCAAACATAGGTTGCATTTATAGAGAAATTACAAGGCTGTCACAATGGCCCGAGGCCAATGCTCTGACTACTAAGTCAATTTTCTCTTACAATTGCAATGCTGCCATTCACAAAGAGATCTCCCCATTCACTTGTGATGACACACAATCCAAGTGCTAGACACGAGCTCACCCTTGAAAGGCCGCGTTCCAAGAGATCTCGATGACACATTGGAATGACAACCGCTATCAAACCATTCCCAATGTTCTGCCGATCGAGTTGGCACAGAGGCGATCTTAGGGAGCTCCCACATATTGATTGGGAAGTGCTTTCGTACCCATCTCTCACAAAAAGCAATGTTAGTTGAACAATTTTAGAATCCAAGGCTTGTATCCATCGATATTTTCGGCACTGGGTCTATATTTAAAGGCCACAAAGAGGTTCTGATAAGAGAAGCTCCCCTCCTCACTTGCACAAACATCCCCAAATGCTAGACGCAAGCTCCTGCCCTTAGCATCACTCTCCAGATCACCGCAATGACATGTTGGAATGACAACCACTGTCAAGCAACTCCCAAATTTGTGTCGATGGAGTGAGAAAGAAGATCCAGATTGGGTCGACGAAAATGGCTAAGCTAGATCAGGTCGGCCAGCATGGCTCAGCCACCATTTTTTGCCGAGAGCTTTCGATATTAAAGCTCCCATGTAGCCACAATAAGTACACCATGACAAATTGCTAGAGCGCCGAGCACCCATAGCAAATTTCCATTATACCAAGCAACGCCGAAGTGCTAGACAAGGGCTCACATTTAGATCAAGTTTTAAAATCACCAAAATGACATGCCATGGATCGGCAACCGCTGCTTCACCTTTTCCAAAATTGAGTCATCGGAAAACATGATCTAAAGGAGAGCCAAGGAAAAGCACTGGGATCACTTCATGCCCCTTTCATTCATTCAAAATCAGCATACACCATTTGAAAACCCAACAATCTGATCCTCCTAGACACCAATGTTGAATCAATGAAAGGGCATGGGAGAGGCTCGCGGCAACAACCTATCCTATATAAGCTGTCACGGGGCTTGATTTTATGCTTATGCCCAGGTTAAGCCTTCTCCTTGAGAATCTTCAAACCACGCGCGGCACGGGTGATCCCTACTTCTGATCCACCATAAGATGCGACCATTTTTGTTCACCTAGACTACGCCTCCCTTTTCTCCATCAGATGTCGACACACCTGACTGCCTAAACATACACTCCCACGGAATAGAAGTGCATGTTGAACCATCCTACTCCTAGTTCTCTTCCTTCAGTGCTCCATGCATGCATCCTCGAGCCTCTGGCTCTACCCCTATTCAACCTCCCTGCTGAACCCCGACTTAGCCCTTTTGATATCTTTGCCTCGGCGACTCCCATAAGCCCACCCTACTCTGACATTAACCACATAGGTGATCTCAACTCCCATGAGTCTCTTGACCACATCATGATCCTCTATGATCATCTTGCCACTCTTGGGAATGCACCGAGCTCCTAGAGCTCCTCATGTTCAACTCACCTGACTCCCTGAGCCCAACGCTGCACCACTGCAACCTTGCATCGAGAACCTCCTAGATTCTCTTGCTGAACACTACATCCACACTGGCTGACTTGGACCCCCAAGAGTACTCCCTAGCTCATGCATATTCTTCCAAAGCATACTCAACACCATCTTGACATCTCTTTGAACCTTATAGCTCAATACGCATACACCCTGTGCATACTTGACACCTCCACGGTACCTCTCTGAACTTCCTGGCTCATACGCACACCTCCATGGTATACTCATCATCCTTATGGCACCTCTTTGAACTTCTTAGAGTCCTCTAGTCCAATCCTCAACATGAACCTGCCTCCATGGCACTCCATCACTTGTTGGTCTCCCTAGATCCCCATAGAGCCCCAGAAGCCCAACCATTGCTCCCCACGGAACAACCGTCAAACTTAGCCAACTCTGGATCCCCACCAGGAGCCCCAACTGCTTCGACACCCCAGTCTATGTCTACATGCCCTTGATGGTGAACATCACGTCCTCGTGCACCCGGTGCACTCAAACCAACCCTCCATGCATCCATGCCATCTCATGCTCAATCGACAGATCCCTTTGCATTGCACAACCTACTTGAGTTCCACACCCTAGCTCCATGATCCACCCACCCTGTGGGATGCTGGCAGGTTGAACCAACTTGGTGAACACTCTGTAGCTTCACCTCTGAACCACTTCACCCATCAGCTTCCCTCATTTCACTCATGCACCACAAGCCTTTGTTCCTAGCCTTCCATCATGACTCACCTCCTTGAGCCATGCCCAACGACTACCTCTTTGGATACTTGACATAGCTCTGCCCACTTGACTTGGCATCTCCTTAGCATCATTCTGAGACACTACATCCCGCTTTCCATACTTGACCACCGCGATCTCTGAGATCCTACCTCAATACAAACCCATGCAACCAAGCACCCAGGATGTGCACCCAAGGCCACACCCAACCGATACCGCACCACTTAGCCATTCAGCATAATGACACCATTCCCACATAGCTAACCTCAAGCCCACAATGCTCCTACTCAAACAAACCATATTGCCTCCTACCGCAGGACTAGGAAAACCGCTTCCCTAGCTTTCGGACATCGGACAACCCCAAGGGGAAAGGCTTCCAATATTGATCCAGCTTCTTTGCTACACTGAGACAAGGACCTTTTTCATAACACCAAACCTCACCACGTTGCATAAGGGCAGAGAAACACTTCATTGCTCCTAAAGACTTCACGTCACCTCTGTCTCTCGGAGACCAGAGGGAGGGACTACTCTACTTCAACCCTCTCGAGGGAGATGGACTCTCCAAGCCATCCTTCATGCACGCCAGCACTTACCCTCTACGGATACACCTCAGCTCGGCTCCACACCTCGCCTACACCACAACTATGCTAGAGGGAACATCTCATAGCAAAGTCCCAAGATCACACCTCGGCTCGGTTACACACCGTGCCTACACCACAACTATGTTGGAGAGGAACCACTCACAACACAGCCCCAAGCATACACCTCGGATCAAGTCTAGGACAAGATCCTACACCACAACCATGTCTTCCCAGCACACAACATAGTCCCATTTACACCTCGGCTAGACCCACATCTACCTGCACCACACCTGTGTGCACCCAGCTTTGCAGCACAGGCCCATCTGGCCTCAAGGTCTCATATCGTGAATCACCAGCCCCTTACATGCTCCCCCACTTAAAAATAGGCGATGTCCTCGACGCCGACACTACTGTCACCCTGTCACATTGGATCTACAGATGTATTTTATCTCATACACTGGCTGTTGTAATCGCCCTATACCTTTGGTGCACACCTTCTGTTTCCACAACATACATGGTGCTTGTCAGCATCCCTGATACTGAACCCACTTGCATGAAACCACTTCCATGTCTAACTCCACTGAGCTGGTCATCTCGGATGACACCCTCAAAACTTAGCACTACTGCTTCGTCTCCACTCAGTCCTCTCTTCCACCTTCAACTGCCAAAGACTCCATTCTTGACATCCACTGAAAGACACACTTTCCATCCCTCCGATGCGCAAGTCACCCAGCTTTCCCAAGCTTCACACGGTCAACCTTCGGCCTCTTGACTCCTGCTATGCCACTCTGATTGCCTGCTGAAGAACCTTCTGGTGTGCCCTACACCCAACTCGTCCACACACACTGCAAATCAACTCGGCCACCAACACATGCCTACCGGTCCACTTCCAGACCCTTTGTGCTATGCCTAGTACTTGCACAACCTTCCTCAGATCATCGCTAAAATCTCTTCAAGCCACAATCTTATGCCAAACTGCCCTTGACAGCTCCCAAATCCACTTTCCTAAGTCATCACCTTCAACATTGGCTTTGTAACTGGTCTTCAACTATGCCATTTTGACTGACTGCTGGCCAACCCTCGGCATGCCTTGCATCCACTCGTCCCCAACACATCAACTCAAAAATCTACCACATCCACCCACCAATACACTTCCAGAACTTAGTGACTTCTCAGTACTCATTTCTACTCCTCGAACCCACCTTTGGCAAGTTCTACACCACACTTCTCTTGCAGCCCAATCCATTTTTCTCCTCGGATGATGCCCTTCAAATCAACCTACAGCTCATGATTTCACATCGCCCAACACCACTGGCCCATGACATCACCGCCTAGACCACCACCACGACTTCCAAGCCTGCTTGTCACACCATCAATATTGCTCCTCGGACTTCCACCGTAGGAAATCCTACACCTCACCATCTTAAATGGCCCCAAGTGATTAACATCAATGGACTTACCTTGTGCAAGCCCACATTTCACCTCGGATCTGCAATAAAGAGACCCTACACCGCACTGCTTCCTTGTAGCCCACACTGATCTACACCATGTAGCAGCTCAATTTCACCTTGAATAATGTCCACACACTATCCTACACCACACTGAGACTAACCAAACAAGCCACCCTACAGCCCAATTTTCATACTCCTCAGAATTGCCTTTCCAACTCCTACACCCCACTGTGCCTTTGCAGCCCAAACTGTTGTTAAGCTGGTCTTAAAATGTCCCTGACACTGCCATCTTCACATAATTTGCACTCCAATGAACTCACAACACCATGTTGCACTACATCCATCTTCCTGCATTATGGCCTTGTGACCCCTGGCCACATCTTGACCCACGCCAAGTTCCACTGCTGAATCTAGTTCCAACAATGTCGATATCAACTCTCCACAAGCTGCATATCAGTTTGACCATCTCTATAACTTGATGCCAACTCCAAGAGTTGATGAAAACCCAAGCTAATATGCCAAAGATCAACTCTCCACTGCCTACTCCCACACGAGCAATAACAACCTGAAGCAACACTCCGACCAGATCATGCACAATATCATCTCCTCACCAAGAATTGGGGTAACAAAAGCAAGATCACTCCAAGATTCACGCACAGACTCTTACCATGCTTAGAGCAATTAACTCTGATACCAACTGTCACAGGGCTGGATTTTATGCTTATGCCCAGGTTAAACCTTCTCCTTTGTTCCTAGCCTTCCATCATGACTTACCTCCTTGAGCCATGCCCAACGACTACCTCTTCGGATACTTGACATAGCTCTACCCACTTGACTCAGCATCTCCTTAGCATCATTCTAAGACACTACATCCCACTTGCCATACTTAACCACCGCAGTCTCTGAGATCCTACCTCAATGCAAACCCATGCAACCAAGCACCTAGGATGTGCACCCAAGGCCACACCCAACCGATAACGCACCACTTAGCCATTTAGCATAATGACACCATTCCCACAGAGCTAGCCTCAAGCCCACAATGCTCCTACTTGGACAAACCATATTGCCTCCTATCGCAGGACTAGGAAAACTTCTTCCCTAGCTTTCGGACACTGGACAACCCCAAGGGGAAAGGCTGCCAACATTGATCCAGCTTCTTTGCTACACTAAGACAAGGACCTTTTTCATAACACCAAACCTCACCACGTTGCGTAACAGTGGAGCAACACTTCATTGCTCCTAAAGACTTCATGTCACCTCTGTCTCCCGGAGACCAAAGGGAGGGACTACTCTACTTTGACACCTCAGCTCAGCTCCACGCCTCGCCTACACCACAACTATGCTAGAGGGAACATCTCATAGCATAGTCCCAAGATCACACCTCGGCTCGATTACACACTGTTCCTACACCGCAACTATGTTGGAGGGGAACCACTCACAACACAGCCCCAAGCATACACCTCAGATCAAGTCTAGGACAAGATCCTACACCACAACCATGTCTTCCCAGCACACAACATAGTCCCATTTACACCTCGGCTAGACCCACATCTGCCTACAACACACCTGTGTGCACCTAGCTTTGCAGCACAGGCCCATCTGGCCTAAAGGTCTCATATCGCGAATCACCAGCCCCTTACATAAGCTATTAGTGCAAGGCTCGCTTTGCATTAGAAATCTACGATAGCATGGACAACTCCCTTAAAAATCCAATTCAATGAAAAATGTGACCAAACAGCCATCCACGACATCGTATTTGGAGCTCGGCCAGATCGGGTCGGCCAGCATGGCTCACCCAGAATGGCTCGGCTAGCATGGCTCGCCCAGATTGGTTCGGCCAGAATGGCTCACCCAGATCAGCTCGGCCAGCATGGCTCGCCCAGAATGGCTCGGTCAGATCGGGTCGGCCAGCATGGTGACTTGGTGACTTGGTGAGAGTACTTGGAACCGTCAAGAACAAAGGCAAATCTTACATGCAAACTCTGCTACTGCAAAAACATAGGTCGCAATTATAGAGAAATTGCAAGGCCGTCACAATGGCCCGAGGCCAATGCTCCGACTACTAAGTCAATTTTCTCTTGCAATCACCATGCCGCCGCTCACAAAGAGATCTCCCCATTCACTTTTTATGATGCACAATCCAAGTGCTAGACACGAGCTCACCCTTGAAAGGCCACATTCCAAGACATCCCGATGACACATTGGAATGACAACCACTATCAAACCATTCCCAATGTTGTGCCGATCGAGTTGGCAGAGAGGCGATCTTAGGGAGCTCCCGCATAGCAATTGGGAAGTGCTTTCGTACCCTTCTCTCACAAAAACCAATGTTAGCTGAACAAATTTAGAATCCAAGGCTCTTATCCATCGATATCATCGGCACTGGGTCTATATTCAAAGGCCACGGAGAGGTTTCGATAAGAGAAGCTCCCCTGCTCACTTGCACAAACATCCCCAAATGCTAGACGCAAGCTCCTGCCCTTAGCATGGCTCTCCAGATCACTGCAATGACACATTGGTATGACAACTACTGTCGAACAACTCCCAAATTTGTGTCGATGGAGTGAGAAAGAAGAGCTAGATTGGGTCGACAAAAATGGCTAAGCCAGATCGGGTTGACAAAAACGAATAAGCCAGATCGGGTCAGCCAGCATGGCTCACCCAGATTGGGTTGGCCAGTATGGCTCGCCCACCATTTTTCACCAAGAGCTTTTGATATTAAAGCTCCCATGTAGCCATGATAAGTAAACCATGACAAATTGCTAGAGTGCCGAGCACCCATAGCAAATTGCCATTATACCAAGCAACGTCGTAGTGCTAGACAAGGGCTCACGTTTAGATCAAGTTTTAAAATCACCAAAAAGACACGCCATGGATTGGCAACCACTACCTCACCTTTTCCAAAATTGAGTCATCGGAAAAAATGATCTAAAGGAGAGCCAAGGAAAAGCACTGAGATCGCTTCATGCCCCTTTCATTGATTCAACATCAGCATACACCGTTTGAAAACCCAACAATCCGATCTGCCTAGACACCAATGTTGAATCAATGAAAGGGCATGGGAGAGGCTCGCGGCAACAACCTATCCTATATAAGCTATTAGTGTGAGGCTCGCTCTTCATTAGAAATCTATGATAACATGGACAACTCCCTTAAAAATCCAATTCAATGAAAAATGTGACCAAACAGCCATCCACGACACTGCTTTTGGAGCTCGACCAGATCGGGTCGGCCAGCATGGCTCGCCCAGATCGGCTCGGCCAGCATGGCTCGACCAGAACGGTTCACCCAGATCAGCTCACCTAGATCAGCTCGACCAGCATGGCTCAGCCAGAACAGCTTGCCCAGATCGGCTCGGCCAGCATGGCTCGGCCAGAATGGCTCGCCTAGATCGGCTCGCCCAGATTGGCTTGGCCAGCATGGCTCGACTAGAATGGCTCAGCCAGCATGGCTAGGGCAGAATGGCTCGCCCAGATCGGCTCGCCCAGCATGGCTCGCCTAGATCAAGTCGGCCACTCGCCCAGATCGGGTCGGCCAGAATGGCTCGGCCAGATCGGCTCGTTCAGCATGGCTCGTCCAGAAAGGCTCGGCTAGATCGGGTCGGCCAGCATGGCTCGCCCAGATCGGCTCCGCCAGGATGGCTCGCCCACCATTTTTCAAGCACACTACCTCCGCTATATAAGCTATTAGTGCAAGGCTTACTCTACATCAAAAATGTACATTTAGTGCACAAGTACCTTAAAACCCAATTCAATGAAAAATGTGACCGAATAGCCATCCACGACCACATTTTTCATGAGGTTGTCAACGGAGACAAAGATTGGCATTGGTTAGGCGATTTGATTGCATCAGTCAGGGGGGTAAATTGATCAATTTTTAGAGATCGACTAGAATGGCTCGACGACCATTTTATATTAGAAGCTACCCGATTTGAGAATTATGACTCAAGTAGAATGGCTCGGGTACCCATTTTACGAACTTAAAGAGTTGACTTGGTGGGTCGACCTAGCAGGGTGACTTGATGAACAAACTTAAAGAGTTGACTTGATGAGAGTATTTGGTGGGCCGACCTGGCAAGGTGACTTGATGAACTAACTTAAAGAGTCAACTTGGTGAGAGTACTTGGTGGGCTGACCTGGTAGGGTGACTCGATGGACAAACTTAGAGAGTCGACTTTGTGAGAGTGCTTGGTGGGTCGCACTGGCGAGGTGACTTGATGAACGAACTTAAAGAGTCAACTTGGTGAGAGAACTTGGTGGGCTGAGCTGGCAGGGTGAATTGATGAATGAACCTAAAGAGTCGACTTTGTGAGAGTACTTGGCGAGCTAACCTGGCAGGGTGACTTGATGATTGAACTTAAAGGGTCAACTTGGTGAGAGTACTTGGTGGGCCGACCTGGCAGAGTGACTTGATGAATGAACTCAAAGAGTCGACTTTGTGAGAGTACTTGGTGGGGTGACTTGATGAAAAAATCTAAAGAGTCGACCTGGTGAGAGTACTTGGTGGGCCGACCTGGCAGGGAGACTTCATGAGCAAACTTAAAGAGTCGACTTGGTGAGAGTACTTGGTGGGTTGACCTGGCGGGGTGACTTGATGAACAAACTTAAAGAGTCGACCTTGTGGGCGGACTTGGCAGAGTGACTTCATGAAAAAACTTAAAGAGTCCACTTGGTGGGCCGACCGGGCGGGGTGACTTGATGAATGAAGTTAAAGAGTCAACTTGGTGAGAGTAATTTGTGGGCTGACCTGGCGGGGTGACTTGATGAATGAACTTAAAGAGTCAACTTGGTCGGGTGACTTGATGAATGCACTTGAAGGGTCAACTTGGTGGGGTGACTCTATGAACGGAACTAAAGAGTTGACTTGGTCAGACTACTTGGTGGGGCGACTTGATGAACAAACTTAAAGAGTCGACTTGGTGAGAGTACTTGGTGGGGTGACTTGATGAGCACACTTGAAGAATTGACTTGGTTAGAGTACTTGGTGGGGTGACTTGATGAACGGACTCAAAGAGTTGACTTTCTGAGAGTACTCGGTGGCTCGACTTGATGAGCAGACTAAAAGAGTCCAATTGGTGAGAGTACTTGGCGGGGTGAACTGATGAACGAACTTAAAAAATCAACTTGGTGGGAGTACTTGGTTGGCCGAACTGGTGGGGTGACTTGATGAACGAACATAAAGAGTTGACTTGGTGAGAGTACTTGTACTTGTTCTGGTGACTTGATGAACGGACTTAAAGAGTCAACTTGGTGGGGTCACTTGATGAAAGGACTTAAAGAGTTGACTTGGTGAGAGTACTTGGTGGGGTGACTTGATGAAAGAACTTTAAGGGTCGACTTTGCGGGGTGACATGGTGAATGGACGTAAAGAGTTGACTCAGTGAGAGCACTTGGTGGGGTGACCTGATGAACGGACTCAAAGAGTCGACTTGGTGAGAGTACTTGGTGGCTCGACTTGATGAGCAGACTTAAAGAGTCCACTTGGAGAGAGTACTTGGTAGGGTGAACTGATGAATGGACTTAAAGAGTTGACTTGGTGGGAGTACCTAGTGGGGTGACTTGATGAAGGGACATAAAGAGTCAAATTGGTGAGAGTACTTGTTCTGGTGACTTGATAAATGGACTTAAACAGTCGACTTGGTGGGGTGACTTGATGAAAGGACTTAAAGAGTCGACTTGGTGAGAGTAATTGGTGGGGTGACTTGATGAACAGACTTAAAGGGTCGACTTGGCGGGGTGACTTGATGAACAGACCTAAAGAGTTGACTTGGTGAGTGTACTTGGCGGGGTGAACTGATGAACGGACTTAAAGAGTCGACTTTGTGGGGTGACTTGATGAAAAGACTTAGAGAGTCGACTTGGTGAGAGTACTTGGTGGGCCGACCTAGTTGGGTGACTTCATGAACGGACTTAAAGAGTCGACTTGGTGGGAGTACTTGGTGGGGTGACTTGATGAACGGACTTCAAGGGTCGACTTGGCGAGGTGACCTGATGAACGGTCCTAAAGAGTTGACTTGGTGAGAGTACTTGGTGTGGTGACTTGATGAACAGACTTAAAGAGTCGAATTGGTGAGAGTACTTGGTGGGGTGACTTAATGAACATAGTTAAAGAGTCGACTTGGTGAGAGTACTTGGTCGGGTGACTTGATGAACGCACTTGAAGAATCGACTTGGTTAGAGTACTTGGTGGGGTGACTTGATGAATGAACTTAAAGATTCGACTTGGTGGGCCGACCTGGCTAGGTGACTTGATGAACGAACTTAAAGAGTCAACTCGGTGAGAGTACTTGGTGACTTGGTGGGCCGACCTGGCTGGGTGACTTGATGAACAAACTTAAAGAGTTGACTTGGTGAGAGTACTCAGTGGGCTGACCTAGTCACGTGACTTGATGAACAAACTTAAAGAGTCGACTTGGTGGGCCGTCTTGGCCGGGTGACTTGATGAATGAACTTAAAGAGTCAACTTGGTGGGTTGAACTAGCGGGGTGACTTGGTGAGAGTACTTGGTGGGCTGACCTGGCAGGGTGACATGATGAACAAACCTAGAGATTCGACTTCGTGAGAGTACTTGGTGGGTCGAACTGGCAAGGTGACTTGATGAACAAACTTAAAGAGTCAACCTGGTGAGAGAACATGGTGGACCGAGCTGGCAGGGTGAATTGATGAATGAACCTAAAGAGTCGACTTTGTGAGAGTACTTGGTGGGCCGACCTGGTGGGGTGACTTGATGACCGAACTTAAAGGGTCAACTTGGTGAGAGTACTTGGCAGGCCGACTTGGTAGAGTGACTTGATGAATGAACTTAAAGAGTCAACTTGGTGAGAGTACTTGGTGGGGTGACGTGATGAACAAACCTAAAGAGTCGACCTGGTGAGAGTACTTAGTGGGCGGACCTGGCGAGGTGACTTGCTGAGAAAACTTAAAGAGTCGACTTGGTGAGAGTAGTTGGTGGGCTGACCTGGCGGGGTGACTTGATGAACGAACTTAAAGAGTCAAATTGGTGGGCTGACTTGGCAGAGTGACTTCACGAATGAACTTAAAGAGTCCACTTGGTGGGCTGACCTGGCGGGGTGACTTGATGAACGAACTTAAAGAGTCAACATGGTGAGAGTAATTTGTGGGCTTACCTTTCGGGGGGACTTGATGAATGAACTTAAAGAGTCGACTTGGTGCGGTGACTTGATGAACGCACTTGAAGAGTCGACTTGGTGGGGTGACTCTATGAATGGACCTAAAGAGTTGACTTGGTGAGAGTACTTGGTGGGGTGACTTGATGAAAGGACTTAAAGAGTCGACTTGGTGAGAGTACTTGGTGGGGTGACTTGATGAATGCACTTGAAGAATCGACTTGGTTAGAGTACTTGGTGGGGCGACTTGATGAACGAACTCAAAGAGTCGACTTGGTGACAGTACTTGGTGGCCCGACTTGATGAGCATACTTAAAGAGTCAACTTGGTGAGAGTACTTGGTGGGGTGAACTGATGAATGGACTTAAAGAGTAAACTTTGTGGGAGTACTTGGTGCGCCGACCTGGTGGGGTGACTTTATGGATGGACTTAAAGAGTCGACTTGGTTAGAGTACTTGTTCTGGTGACTTGATGAACGAACTTGAAGAGTCGACTTGGTGGGGTGACTTGACGAAAGGACTTAAAGAGTCGACTTGGTGAGTACTTGGTGGGGCGACTTGATGAACGGACTTAAAGGGTCGACTTGGTGGGGTGACTTGATGAACGGACCTAAAGAGTTGACTTGGTGAGAGTACTTGGCGGGGTGAATTGATGAATAGACTTAAAGAGTTGACTTGGTGGGAGTACTTGGTGGGCCGACCTGGTGGGGTGACTTGATGAACGGACTTATAGAGTCGACTTGGTGAGAGTAGTTGTTCTGGTGACTTGATGAAAGGACTTAAAGAGTCGACTTGGTGGGGTGACTTGATGAACAAACTTAAAGGGTCGACTTTGCGGGGTGACTTGATGAACGGACCTAAAGAGTTGACTTGGCGAGAGTAATCAGTGGGGTGACCTGATGAAAAAACTTAGAGAGTCAACTTGGTGAGAGTACTTGATGGGCCGACCTAGTTGGGTGACTTCGTGAACTGACTTAAAGAGTCAACTTGGTGGGAGTACTTGGTGGGGTGACTTGATGAACAGACTTAAAGAGTCGAATTGGTGAGATTACTTGGTGGGGTGACTTGATGAACATAGTTAAAGAGTCGACTTGGTGAGAGTACTTGGTTGGGTGACTTGATGAACGCACTTGAAGAATTGACTTGGTTAGAGTACTTGGTGGGGTGACTTGATGAACGAACTTAAAGATTTGACTTGGTGGGCTGACCTGGCGGGGTGACTTGATGAACGAACTTAGAGAGTCGACTTGGTGAGAGTACTTGGTGACTTGGTGGGCCGACCTAGCTGGGTGACTTGATGAACAAACTTAAAGGGTCGACTTGGTGAGAGTACTCGGTGGGCTGACCTGGGCATGTGACTTGATGAACGAACTTAAAGAATTGACTTGGTGGGCCGACTTGGCCGGGTGACTTGATGAACGAACTTAAAGAGTCAACTTGGTAGGTCAAAATAGCGGGGTGACTTGGTGAGAGTACTTGGTGGGCTGACCTGGCAGGGTGACTTGATGAACGAACTTAGAGAGTCAACTTCGTGAGAGTACTTGGTGGGTCAAACTGGCGGGGTGACTTGATGAACGAACTTAAAGAGTCAACCTGGTAAGAGAACTTGGTGGGCCGAGCTGGTGGGGTGAATTTATGAATGAACCTAAAGAGTCAACTTTGTGAGAGTACTTGGTGGGCCGACCTGGCGGGGTGACTTGATGACCGAACTTAAAGGGTCGACTTGGTGAGAGTACTTGACGGGCCGACCTGGCAGAGCGACTTGATGAATGAACTTAAAGAGTGGACTTGGTGAGAGTACTTGGTGGGGTGACCTGATGAACAAACCTAAAGAGTCGACCTGGTGAGAGTACTCGGTGGGCCGACTTGGCGGGGTGACTTGGTGAGAAAACTTAAAGAGTTGACTTGGTGAGAGTAGTTGGTGGGCTGACCTGGCGGGGTGACTTGATGAACGAACTTAAAGAGTCAACTTGGTGGGCTGACTTGGCAAAGTGACTTCATGAATGAACTTAAAGAGTCCACTTGGTGGGCTGACCTGGCGGGGTGACTTGATGAACGAACTTAAAGGGTCGACTTGGTGAGAGTAATTTGTGGGTTGACCTGGCGGGGTGACTTGATGAATGAACTTAAAGAGTCGACTTGGTGGGGTGACTTGATGAACGCACTTGAAGGGTCGACTTGGTGGGGTGACTCTATGAACGGACCTAAAGAGTTGACTTGGTGAGAGTACTTGGTGGGGTGACTTGATGAAAGGACTTAAAGAGTCGACTTGGTGAGACTACTTGGTGGGGCGACTTGATGAATGCACTTGAAGAATCAACTTGGTTAGAGTACTTGGTGGGGTGACTTGATGAACGGACTCAAAGAGTCGACTTGGTGAGAGTACTTGGTGGCTCGACTTGATGAGTAGACTTAAAGAGTCAACTTGGTGAGAGTGGGCCTAACGGGGCGAGGTGGTGAGTGGGCCTGACGGGGCGAGTTGGTGGGGCGACTTGGTGAGTGGAATTAGAGAGCCAACGTGGTGAGGCAACTCGGTGAGTTGGTTCGTTAAGAGGACATGGTGAGCTGACTTGGCAAATTGACCTAGCGAGCGAACTTATAGAGTCGACTTAGCAACATGCTCGAGTCGACTTGGTGAGGCGACCTGGCGAGTGGGCTCAAAGAGTCAACATGGTGAGGCAACTCATTTAGTCAACATGGTGAGGTGACTCATGGTGAGGAGCTATCCTTGAGGTGACTTGGTGGGCCTACTTGATTAGTCAACTTGGTGAGCCAACCTGATGAGCTGACACCGTGAGTGAGCTTAAAGAGGCGACGACTTGGTGGGGTAACTCAGCAAGCCAACTTATCGAGGCGAGATGGTGAGTTGACTTGGTGAGCTAACTTGGTGAGCGCACTTAAAGAGTCAACTTTGTGAGGTGACTCGACGAGTTAGCTAGCTGATGTGACTTGGGCGGGCCGACCTGGCGAGCAAACTTAAAGAGGTGACTTGGGCGAGCTGACCTGGTGAGTGAACTTAAAGAGTTGACTTGGCAACATACTTGAACAACTGACTTGGTGAGCTGACATGGTGAGTGGGCTTAGAGAAGCAACTCGGTGGGGCAACTTGGCGAGCACACTTGCTGGGGCAAGGTGGTAAAATGACTAGGTGATTCGACTTGGTGAGCTGACTTAGGGAGCTGACTTGGTGAGCGAACTTAAGGGGTCAACTTGGTGAGGCAACCTGAATAGTTGACTTGGTGAGCTGACTTGGGGAGCTGACATGGTGAGCAGTTTTAAAGAAGAGGCGACCTAGTGGGGCAACCTGGTGAGGCGAGATGGT